>WTSP01016779.1:0-122294 GCA_025331215.1 Actenoides lindsayi | reverse complement strand
GGTGGTGTTGGGTCATAGGCTGGACTTGATGATCTCAGAGGTCTTTTCCAGCCTCAGTAATTCTGTGATTCTGTGAAAATACTAAACCTCCATTAGCCTCATTAGCTTCACATCATTTTTACTGTGGTATTTTGATACAAGTGTATTGTGGAAAAATTATCTTACAGATAGCATCAGATGTTTAGTTCCTAAAATTAGTATTAAGTCCCTGGTGTTATTTTTAAAATACATGGTTATTTTTGCAGATAGCCTCCAGGAAAAAAAAAAAAAATCCTCAAAAGCTTATTTTTGCTAGGATCATATAACAGAAAGTAGAGCTCTAGGGTTTAATTCCTATCAATCAACAAAATGAGTTTCACACTACTCCCAGTCAGAAGAGCTAATATACACAGTACCAGAGGTCATCACAGAAGAGCTTAAAATAAATCCAAGAGTGCGTGACTATTGCTACACTTTGCCATCCCCTGCATTGTTCTTTTGATTTTGGAAAGCCCCAATCACTGAACTAATTGTTAGAGGCACTTCAGTTGTTTTACTGATCCTAGCAGCTTTCATCAACTCGGGCAGCTCTGAGGAGCTGTTCAAACACACAGGGCTGTCCCTTGCAAACATTTTGCTGCTGTTACAAGCCCTGGATGTGCCCCAGAACAGGGAATTATTTGAGCAGGTTTTTAAACAGAGGACAAATAAAAAGTAGATGTCTGTAAAAATACAGGCCTCCAAGGCATCTCGGGTTTCTCCCTCTGAAGCAAGCACAGAAGACTGCTTATCTTGGCTCCAAAACAGATTGATGTGTTCAGCCGGAAGATTCACTATAGCTGACAGAGAACATTTCCTCCACTGTATTGCTTCACCATGTGAGGAGATAACTCAGGCTAATAATATTCTGTCTCCTTTTTATCCTCCTATAGCCTACGCATAACTTAATTCTTAATTCCAAAGGGCTCGCAGAAGAGATTGGCCTGGTGCTAGTTTCATTTACACACATATAAATCAAAACTCAGCCTACTGGAATAGATGGCACTGCACTCTTAGAAAATAAAATCCACAGCAAGGCCAGAAAATTCCCCCTCAGCTCACCCGATCATAAACACCATGTTATCCTAGAGTCAGACACGCCCTCCAAATTTCTAAACATTGCATCCCATTTAAATTTGCATGTAAATAGAAGCTATCCCAATTCACAAGAAATACAGCTTTGCCTATCCAGAAATCATTAGTGTAAATGTAAAACAAGCAGAAAATGGCAGAGTGGTAGAAACCTGGCATCTGTGGCAATTATCTTTACTTCTAATGAATAGCATCTTTGTTTCTTAGTAACTAATTATAGAGAAACTGTTTGGAGAAAAGGAGTTCATCATATGCCTGAAAGAACCATTGTAGAGCACTGAACCAGAACCTCAGTTGTCCACTGTGGTAGATACCCACTGAGAACCTCCTTCTAGTACCCAAAACTGCAGGATCAGGCTTTGAATCCTCCAGAAGCCCTAAGTCACCCCAGGTGCTATGGACTGCAAGGTTACCATTGTGGGATATGAACAAACTGTGTTGCTAAATCTGAAGTCTTAACCGCCAAGCAGTAATCTTCAGCCAAGCAGGAAACCCCACTGACTGCAGCCACCTGCCTGACCCTGACTCATTGCTGCATGAAAGCACTCACTATTCTGCTCTACCTCAAACACACATTGCTGCTTTCAGAAAACCCACATTATTATTCTGGTTTTGAAGACGGAATTGTGGAAAGCTGAATCAGAAACTTTGAAAACTGCTAGTGAGACCATGGTTTCACTTACCCTAATCTATCATCATATTTCATCACCAATCTCATACCTGCTCCAAGGTCCCAGCAATGCGCCACCTCTGCCCCTCCATTAAGATCTAAAACAAGGGTTAAGTGACAGATAGTATCAATGTGGATAGCAATCTGTCTCACTCAGAAACCATTGCACCAGGAATAAAGAAAGAATTATTATGCTAGTGTCAATATGATAAATTACAGGCTGGTTTTTTTCCTAAAGAAGAATTTCTAGTTTTTCAACTAGCGCAGAAAACTCTCCCCCCTTCAGCACTCTGAACATCAGAGCAGTTTCTCCTGACATCCTATTCAGAGTGTCTACTAATGAAACTTTATTTTGGTGTATGGCTGATGCAGGTATTCATTACAGCACTCGTCTTGGGATAAGTGAACTCCCATGAACTGGGAGCCAATGATTAATTCAAACTGTTCCTTTCATATATTTGTTTCTAAAAAGGAAGTAAGTTTGAAAGCTCTGCTGGTTGCACTTGTTAAGGTGAACAAAATGTTTAGGAAAAATGAATTTTCAATGTTTTCTTACACCACACAGGTTACACTATCCCATGTGCCAAACCTATGAATTTTGTGATCACATTTCCTTCCTACAGCAGTGAGTTCGTGGCTGTGGTACCTGACAAAACAGGACTAGGAGGAACCTAAAGAAGGAACCTCCTGATTCATCACCCCCTTTCCCTAACATACAGGCATAGAGGTTTGCTTAGAGAGCTATGGAGGAATTTAAGAAGAATCTAGATAACTTATTCTAGTGTTAACAGAATTCATTGGAAATCTTTTCCTCATGCTCAGCCTAAGCTTCTCTTGCTTCAGTGTTACACTTTAGTTTCTTGTCCTAGGCATATGAACCCTTTCCTTTCACAGCATCTCTACATGCTTTAAAAGACCCTCCAACACCCTCTTCTATTCTCTAGGCTGAGCAAACCCTTTTAATTCTTCCTTGACAGGCCACTTTTTCTAGACCTCTGATCGGTCTTTCTGGTCCACACTTCTCAACATGGAGTATCCCATACAGGAGACAGTACTCTGCTTATTGTCTCTACAGAACCAGTAAGTATCCTTATACTTGGGAAACTGGTGAAAGTGCTTTATGAGTAGCCACTCCGTCACTGCTGATGGGAGGTTGTACTGCAGAAGAAGGAATGTTCTCTGGTATAACTAGAGAGCTGTACTTCAAATGCTTCAAACATCAGGGCAGAACAAGGCTTTGCAGTGGGTATCAGGAGGGAGAAGCCTTTTATGGTGTTTCTACAGAGACAAGCAGATGGGTCTTACATTAGGTCCCTCAGCACACACCTCTATCCCCCAGCTTCTGCTTCATCAGAGGAAAAACATTGCTCAGAGTGAGGCAACCAAAAGCAGCAACAAAGATTGAGCTAATCGATTTAATCATGTGAGAATGAGAAACAGAAGGGATGTATCTTGCTATTACTGCCATCTCCATGTGGGAAGAGCAATTCATAGAAAAAGTTGACATGTTAGAAGGAAATTTTTGCTGTGCAATTGCTTGCAACCCCAAGCAATGTCATATCGTCATAATTGGACCATGCAAAAATTAAAAGATGTAAGGGAGCAGTTACAATACTGCAGCAGCTGGAGGCTGTATTGCCAAGCCCTGTGACATGAACTCCCAGAGAGTGACCTACTGCTCTTCCAGACTTGCAGCCTGTCCATAATCTTTCTCACAATGTGGTTGAAAATAGAGCTGGCTACAGGAAAAAAGAGGAGGGCATGAGGAGAAAAGAAAAGCAATTCAGATTATTAGTAGTATTGAGACAAAGTAGTATATATTAGTAGGATTGAGACAAAGTCCAACAGCAGCAGCAAAAAATGCATTGCCAGAGAACTTGTGAAGTCAGGAAACAATCACTGGCAGATTTGGTACACATGGCTGTGTTTGCCCCTCACTCTCCACACCTGATGGATGAGTTTCCAAATAGCCCTCAGCTTTCTTCCATACCAAATCTGGGACCTTTGTTCTCTGCATGTTGAGCGTTTAAGGAACTGAGTGTGTTTCTGAGACCCTTACCTCTTGACTTCCAGATGCAGCCAACCCTGCAGCCCTTCAGGTGATAACTTCACATTCTTTGCAAAAATATGAGCACTGTTTAACAGGTCATACCCCGGGTTTAAAAAAGAAGGATATCCTGAGGTGGCACAGAGTGTGTTATTGCAACCCTGAACATCCCTTCTCAACCCCTCACTTGCCCTGGGATAACCTTCACCTCAAGAACCAGTGCAGTAGTTATTGGGTAAGGATATTTGGCAAGCTTGAAAATAGGGAAAGGAAGCTGGATGAGGGGGTACGTACTCTCAGAGGCATTAAACATTGGCTCAGAAACACTTACCTGGGCACTGAGCCCTATAAACTGTCTCCCAAAGCTTGCAAAGATAAATATGAACTAGCAACAGACCTTTCATCCAGAGTCCCTGGGAAAGGGATGAGGACTAATGTGGGTCGAAAGCACTGGTTTACATGCACAATCATTTGAAACACCTTTACTTGAAAGCTTCCCCCTTAGTCCACCCATGTTCCCTCCTGAGCCTGCACAAGGCTCTGGAAAGTGCTAGAGCAGGAGGATCTGCCTTCTCGCACGTGGCAGGCTCTCCTCCCCAGCCTACTCCAGCTCTGCTGAACCTCCCACAAAGTATTAAAAAGAAACAGCAGACAACAGGCTCTCTCCAGCTTGCTATATTTAACTGCACACTTCTCAACACTCTCCTTCTTTTCCACTCCTCTAGAGGAGCTGTGCAGAAACACAGGGAACAAGAGCTGCTCCTTTTTGCTGTCAAGAGCCTGAAGCCTGGGTTTGCTCACACTGCCTACACTCGGGGGCTCCTGCTTTGCCATGTGTGTGAAAAAAAAGAGCATACACAGAAGGAGGAAGGGAACACTTTTGTTTCTCCGTCCCAAGAACTGAAGGTACTAAATGTTAATACTTGGAAATCAGCAACTGCCAAGAACAAGTTCCCCACCCACCCATCCACCCTAAGCTTTGAAGTGTTTTCTTGCTAGCTTTACCTTGGCACGCTGGCCAAATAAGTCACAAGTTTCCGAAGGTCTTCCTGCCTTATTCTGTCATGATTGCTGCGAGCTGGGAAGGTCAAGACAGGACCACCTCGTTTA
Organism: Actenoides lindsayi; assembly: GCA_025331215.1. NCBI lineage: Eukaryota > Metazoa > Chordata > Aves > Coraciiformes > Alcedinidae > Actenoides > Actenoides lindsayi. Next base: position 117,357 of record WTSP01016779.1, on the reverse strand, counting down.
TCACGGCCACCTGCAGAAAATAAAGGATTGTTAGAAACTCAGGCAGGAAGCACACGTCAAAAAAACTATGTGCACTGAATTGATAAACATAAATTATGGCACATTCAAGAGCCCATGCACTCTGTGTAGCTTTCAGGCTTGCCTAATTGAGGAAGATGTGCTTCCATTTGCTGCAGCTCCAAAAGGGGGAAATAAAAAAAAACTGAAAAAAGAAAACCAACACATGAGGAAAATTGCTACTAGAGTTTCTTCTGACTTTCACCTAATCCCATCAAATCTAATCTAATTGCTGATCCAAGCAGGCAATTATAATGAAAAACTACTGTGGGGATAGTTTTAAACTGGTCAACACCAAGAAAGTGAAAGTATTTTTCCCTATTACTCACTGTCTTTCATTGTTCATTGCCAGATACTTTACAAGGTCTTGCAAGTTAGAAGAAATGTATCCCAGAAATGTTTATGCAGTAAAACATTCTAATCTATATGGCAATTCATTAGAAATTGAAATTTTGATTAGAAGTTCATGCCTCCTCTGCTTTCTATTTAGAGTGCTGTCGGTAATTGGAAGGATTTTTTGTCTGGGGTTTTTTTTTGTTTCTTGTAGCTTTCCTGTCTTAAAATCCTCTCTTTTTAAATGGCCAGTGTTGGCACTTCATCTTTTACTGAAATTGTCAGAAGGCTTAGCCATAAATTAACAACTCGACCCTGAATTATGCAATCACAAATACAGGGGTGAATACAATCTGTTCTACAGCACTTTATATTATTCTAGGCTGCGAATAAAGTTTAATAAGCTTGAAACTGAAACCTAATACCTCAATGTTTAGTTCTTTCTTCACATTTTATCACAGGATTTTTTCAGGAATTGTACCTTGTTAGATATGTATTTGCATTGTTATCTGGGGAAAAAAAAAAGGTCACAGCAAAACTAGTTTCAAAAAGCTTGCACAGACCTTGCAAGGACCTTGCAAATAAGCTGTAAAAATGCAGATGAGTTTGTGCTTCTCAATGGAAAGTATAAACCCTGTAACAATCACTTCTGAGAAAGGAAAATCACGTGCTTCTCTGAACTAATTTACCTGTCTAACAAGAAGTAAAAGCTACACAAGGACATGTGCACCTCCAACACCTATCCATGCTGCGTTCTCTTGTGCAAAACAGAGGACACCCACACTCTGTGGAGCCACGACTTCTGAAGGGCTCCTAACTACTCTAATTCATTAGAAAGAGTCCTAAGAGGCTCTGCTGTAAGAGTAGGATCAGCATGTGCACTTGGAAAAACAGTATCCCAGATCACTACAGGACAAATTGCTCTGGGTAGAATTTAGATTAGGAATCGGAGAGGTGCCTCACACATCAGGAGTTCCTGCAGGTGGACAAACCAGAAACCAAACTCAAGAGATACACATAGGTACCTCCGAGGCACAGCTTTTCCAGCCAGCCCTGCTTACAAAACAGTTCCTTGTAGATCCAGCTCTCATCTGACAACACAGCCTTGTCCATTTCACTCTGAAACTGTCCATTCAGTTGATGCCATGATAGGTAGAAGCTCACCTTCTAGTGCAAAGTATCGCTACATGACCAGAGTCAGACAGAAGCAGCTAAAAACAGATTTATTTTTTTTTTATTTTTTAATTGCTAAGTCCTGTCTAAAGAGTCTTCAAAAAGTACTGCAGGCTATACAAGTCAAAGTCTGTTACATAAACTTCAACTATATAGACAGAGATGCCAGTGTTACCCTGTGTCACAGTTTGTAAGCATTGCAATTCCCAGATTTCAATGGATGCTATGTACCTGAAGGGCTACATCATGCACCTCTCCATCAGAGCCAGGTCATGTCTGATTTGTCCTGGGGTACAAATCAGAAAAGGCAAACAAGAGATTCTGTTTTCATTTTGAGCCGTTAGGCAGCCAGGGGTACATACAGAGCAGAAAAGCTGTCCTGCCTAATCTCCAGCCAAATCTCTGTGCCTGGTGTTTGTCTTTGGCTTCGTATTTTGCAGGTGAGGCAGGTCCATGGGAATTTGGTGTCACCTTGGCTAATCCATGCCTCTGTCACGTAGCATAAGTGTGTGTCTGTGTACTGTTAACAAGGATTCAGTTTACAAGGAAATAAGCTCATTTTTACTTTCAGACCTGTATACATACATGTGTATTTTTAAAAATCCCCATTTTAAGCACATTCTCCCTTTGTTGAGATTATTTCACGCATGGTAACAATGCCAAAACCATTATATCATGCATGATGTGCCCAACAGAAAAGCAAGCCAGCCTATAGAATGGCAAACCAATGTAGTAACTACAGCTGGAGGGAAATATTTTTTCAACACAGGAAGCTTTTCAAGGTTCTGAAAAATTTCCCGTCATATCAAGATGTAACCAAGGCTTTCAAAAGCTTCCAGATTTTCACTGAAGCATAAACTTGCGCTTGAATTGCATCACAGAAGAACATGCTACCCACTACTCAGTCAGGCTCCCTCTTGTCCTCCATTCCCAATTATTTAAATATTTGTACACAGTGGAAAAGCACTAAGAGATGAGATCAGGAGCCATTCAAGCTCACAGTTACAGTCTTCTCCCAGGTTATGAAACACCTGGGAAGAGCCACGAGCTTCCCACAGTCCAACAGCCATAATCACTGTGATGCTGCCCATTCACCTTATCTTGGTAAACTAAAAATTGTGTTTCCGGTCAGGGACCCCTTTCCCATCTATAGTTCCACTGAAGTGAGCTCTGAAAAAAAATAAATTAAAAATAATCTAAATTCTGGTAGGTTGAAAAAGTTAAATCAGAAAAAAAAATAATCAGAAAACTCTTGACCCTTTTACTAACAGTAACACAAGGATTTCAGCTACAGAAAAGGATAGAGGGTCCAGAACATTCCTCTCCTGTCTTTGCTTCAGGATAAAAATTGTCTCTCAACAGTTCACCTAAATTGTCCTCAGAGGAACAGGATAAATGAGGCTCTAGTGCAGAGTCAAAAGTTACCGGGACAGACCAGAGAAAATGGGTTAATTCTCCGTGGAGGGGAAGGTTACATGTTGACCCAGTTGGAGGTTTCTGGGTGATGGAAGGATAAATAAGTGCCTGGACTGATTCCTTCTAGTCCTAAGGCACAGAAGAACAAGGAGACATGGCACAAATCTCAAGAAACATGAGGTGTAGAAACAAATGTTTCTCATTTGTGATAAAAGTACTGCTCTATGATTTGAGCAATAGGGTGAAATTATTATTACAAGTGCATCGTACATATTAAAATCCTTCACTTATTTCAAAATTATTCATGAACAACCCCTAATTGTTATGAATGCCTTCATAATTTAAAATTTTATGAAGAGCCTACATGAAGAAATGTCAGGTTTCTTCCAGAGCAAGCCACAGTATGTTTAATTCACCATAAGACTTGCAGAGTTCAGTAACTCAGGTATATTCTCTTAAATACTGGTAATATGTAGCTTTACCACCACACTTTAGAATCCCAAATCCCAGCTTTTCTAGGCAGACTAAATGGGATATTACCACCATTGAACTTTAGACACTTAACATGCCTATAGATACCTAATATGCCTATATTAGGACCCTCACCTCCTCTAACAGATCCTCCAGACAGGTAGCAACAGCCACTGAAAGAAGAAAATCTTTTGGCATTGTCTGTACAGGGAATCTATTCCTTTCCTCTTCTTTATTACTACCTCCTTTTTAACTGAGGGAAATAGTGAGGTACAGAGAGGTGAAGAAATTCAGCCCAATAGAGTAGAAATTACATTTTCTGACTGTTAGTCCACAGTGTTTGAGCTTCATAGCACTTTGGCTAAAAGTCAGCAAATAAAATACTATAGAAACTCTCCCACAGGTTCTTAGTAGTCCACCCAAGGAGGTTAATTTTGCCCTAAGTCACCCATGATCTCAACACCAATTTTACACACAGAGTCTCTTCAGAGTACTACCCAGCATAATGTTTTTAAGAGAAATAAAAATTGGAAGGAAGTAAAGAGTCTCAATTGCTCTAATCAATATGTCCCATCTCCTGCCTCCCACTGGGCTCACAGACATGGGATGCAATAATCAAACATGACATTAGGTTTGCTAATTACAGTTATTAAATGCTAAAACAAACAGCTGATATTTTCTAATTGTTTTTCAAGGTGGGTTTTCATGGGCTTTGCTCTGATTTAGAGAAGCAAACAGATGGTCTAGTTACTAGTGCTCTGGAAAAAAGAAGTCAGGAAAACACATATTCTTCAGTGCACAAAGTACACTAAGAACAAATATTTAGCCATATATGTCCTGCATTCCTCCTACAAAAACCTCTGTTGATGGCCTTGCCTGTCAGTGGCTTGCTTGCCCATTCTTCCCATCTCCCTTTCTTCTCGCCTACACAGATATGATTTCTAAATTCAGCATATCCCCCCAGAAGTAGGATTACATCATTTTTCCTCCACAGATCATACAGGGGATATTGCGGTGACGGCACAAGGCATCGTGATACATACCACATTAAAAGAAAACATTAAAGAAACCTAAAAAAAACCTGCATGGAAGCAGGCAGCAGTCAGTAAAATTCTGATGACCACTTTTCTGCAACAAAAAGACAAGGGACTCTAGCCACAAGATCCCTGTCCTTGCAGATGCCTGAATTTACATCTTAATCTGCTCAGTGGTGGGCCCAAAAGTTTCTGCCTGTGGTGGCTCCAACTGCTACAAGTAAGTCAAGACGTTGGCCAACCCAGAGTGTTATTAATGTGAACTCTGTGTACAGACCTTCCCAATTTCAAGTCCATCCCTGACAGCACACAAAATAAAGAGCTTTCTGTAATCCTGTTTAGGACAGGAAATTATCAGTTTCCTTTAATGCAGGCTTCTTGTATACGACAGATAATGATTTTATCAAGCTCTGTTTTCAAGCTGCATATCTCCAGTTCTATGAGCCATTTTGCCATGATACTTACTTGCTTGCATTTATCTATATTTAGGGATTCAAGCACTCTGCTTCTTTTTTCACTGTCTTTATAAGCATGAATTCACAAGGATTAACCACAGACACAGACAAATGTTAAAGGCACATAAAGGCTCCTGAGTACCTTGTCTAAGGTCCTGCAACACATCAACAGTGGAGACAGGAGTAGTACACAGTGTCTCTGGCCTCCATTCAGATGTCTACTGTGGTTCAAATGAAAACACTGCTTCATCTGACCCCTGCAGATCTTAAGCTGATCAATCTTGATATTGAAGACCCTGCTGAGACCATAAGTAAGTTTCCAGAAGAGTTGAAATGCTCCTCCAAAGGTATTCCAGTCCAAAATATGGTGAAAAAATGAATGATAATGCAGAGAACTAGGAGACAGAGTGAGCTCAGCTGATGTCAGGCGCCTCAATAAAATGGCAAACAATATGCTCTAGATTTCTAAATCTAATTGACAGACTTCCTAGGAAAGAAAAATATCAAGGAATTGGCATCCAGAGTCTTAAAATAATATACCTTTCCTTGACATAGCTGAGCTCTGTTAGACTCTGCTTGCTACCAGACCTCCTGTGAACACACCTCTATTCTAAAATTCCTCCAGCTTCAAGAGGGACTAATTTCTTGTAAGGGTCATATATAGGATTATCTGTATGACCACCCTCAAATTCAGTTGGTTCCAAAGCAGGTAATTCTAGTGCAACAGTGATAGAAATTTAAGCTCCCACAACCAGAACATCTGCAAATTAACACAGCTGCAATGTAGTCACCAGGGTCTGATCCTCTAGTGTGTTCCTCTTTGAAGCATCCCATATCCCATAGTCAATGGCCTGAATCAAACCCTAATGGCCAACATTTGCAACATTACATTTAGGGTTAATGACTCCAAAAACACCAGAAGATCCCTTGGCAGAGCAGATCAGATGAGAAGCTGTAGACGGGAGGCTCAGAACAGGCACTGGAGGATCCCATTTCCTACCAGCTAGATTTGTTCTTCAATCACCCAGAGCCACTGCATGGATTTGAAGAGACTACATGTTGTGGTTTGTTATATCCCTTTGAATGGTTGGTTGTTATTATATTAATTATCTCAGGTACTACGGTCACCTCCCTGGCTCCTTATATTGATTTATAAGCTCCCAGTCTTGACTTCTCTATAAGGACAACGCTCGACTGCCCATGTAGATGGAGATGCGACATTTGCTGAGATACATATGGAGGTCACTGTGTCTTTAAGGACAAGAAAACCCCATGAGCTGGAATAGGATGGGATGTATACAGACCTTGCTTCACAGTTCCTTCCTCCTATTGTTAGTTTGAAAGTCCCTACATTAAATGAGAAGCTCTACCTATGTAACAGGATGCAGGGACCCATCCACCAGGAGGTGGTCAGAGTCCAGTGTGCTTGGATGACACCCAGTCAATGACTTGTGATCCCACAAGTTCTTGCAAGTCTTTTTGGATACAAACGTTGATTGTGTTGGGGTTTTGCCCAGTTTTGGAAAGCACTTGAACCCTTCTGCCTCTCCACAAGGCAGCACAGGTTGCATCACTACTCTCACGCATGCTAATTAAGGAAATACATAAAGGAGAAATCTCCCCACTCTAAGGAGATACTGGTGGATCTTGGCAAGATGCTAATGTCCAAGTGCCAGGACAGTAAGTGCTAGCAGTGACTAGACATTCTCCATAGAAATTGTTTAATTTAGTCCATGGCTACAGTTAAAATGTAACACAGCAACTGATGCTGCACACTACATTTACAACCTGTAAATGAAATCAGAAATCCCAGGAAAAAAACTAATTTCTGCTTTAACCTTAGAGCCGCAATGAGGATATCTTAACAGCCCCTATAGGTAAAGGCTCTTCTATATCTTTAAAAAGAACATAACACCCTTGAAAAAGAAAAGGAAAAAAATCAAACAACAACAAAAACCTATCAGGCTCAGACCTTATCAAAAGACCTGGAAACTTTACAGTCTAAACTTCCTTGTTTTCTTCTTCAAAGAAAAATCTGCATCAATGAAGCAGCAAATTCTAGATGAAAGCATAATGGCCCCAAACCACTAGGAAAATGCAATACTCAAGCAATTCTATGTTTTTCTAATGGCATATTTCCTCTTTTTGGAATTTCCGTGCATTTCAAACTACATCAGGAAATGGTATAAAATAGAAGACATTTTTCTATAACAAAATATAGAATTGTTGATGTTTCGTTTGAAATTTCCATCTCAGAGGAAGAGAAGAATGGAAACTTTTATTTTAAATCAAGACTTTTTGTGCAAATACAAAATGTTTACATCATTCAAAAATTAAATATTTTGGTTTGTTCTATTCCCAATCTAATACATATTCCAGTGTCAAATCAGCATTTGAGACCCCCTGAAACCCGGATCTAAACTCTTCCAGTGCCCAGAGGGCCCTGGGGTCTCATTTCAACCTTTCTCTGAAGAATGAAGTGCATCTTTCTCTTTTCCCTGAGGCTCTCAACCAGGCTCAGACATCACTCTGACCCAGCTCATGATGCTGCTCCTGAGACATGTAGGGCTGGGGACAGTGGGCTTTTAAAGGATGGAGATGCTGAACTGCTACTGCATCCACTTCTCCCTGCCCCGTGCCTTTTTTTGCCCAAAGTCCATAGAAAAACCTCTTGCTTTACTGAACACACTTTGGGAGCTCTGTTTGTCACAGCCACAGCTGCTCACTGGCTTATTACACCCTTCGGCCTTTTTCTCTTGATTTCTCCATGCTCATCCACCCTCTCAGAAACCTGGCCAGCCTCCTCCTTTGTACTCCTGCCTCAGAAGATGAGTAGATGGTACCTGGGCGACAGGCAGCAGCCCACGCACTGCTGTTCTTCTGAACCTTCCAGGTAATGGGAAGTGCTGGGAAGGATCCTGAAAAACTCTTCTGGGTGGGACATGGGGAAAGGGCAAACACTTTCAGCAAGACCCATGGCATTAGTCAAGAAGCTTTTCATATCGTAAGTGTATGAAAAGCTCCATGTACAGGAAGGGAACATGGTAACATGCTCCCCTCCTCCTCCTGAGAGACTCATACGCTTCCCCCCGTATTGCACTGATCAATAGAAAATTGCCTATAAATACATTCAAGCAGCTGAACAACATCCCAAGTTAAAGCACTCTTCTAAAAAAGCATCTGTGTTTTCTAGGAAAGACTATAAGCCGAGTTTCCAAAATATTTCACCACTTTTCACTGAAAAAAACCTACTTAAATGATCTACAACCTGTTTTATTTCCTCTCCTCCACGCTCATCCCCTTCTCAGAATACAAAAATCGGTCTCTGGGCTGTAGCTCACTCTTTAATGGTTCCCAAAGCCATTCCATTGCTGGAAGCAACACAGTGAACCACCCAGGCACAGCCAAGATTTTATTAGGGTTTAGGCAACAAGCATATGGCCAAAACCTCCTCCCTGCCAACCCCCTTGCTTAGTCTGCTTCCACGAGGTCAGTGACGGAAGCAATCAGACGGCAATGGCTGGGGTGCACTGCGCCCCAACTGCTCAGGCCACCTTTCTGCTGACGAGTGCTGCAGTGGGATTTTCAGGTGCTGGTTAGACACACGTACACATGAACTTTGCTCTGGTTCAGCCTAGCTCATACATGAGATTACTGGAAGAAATCAAGAACCAGTTCCAGGAAAAGATCCCAACATTATCCGTCTGTCAAGTCTCCCGCAGCACATGGATGTGGATGCAGAGCCCTGTGCCTGCTTCTCGCTGCTGGCTGGGCCAGGCACAGAGCCCCAGATGGCATTTAGGCTGGATGAATCCATGCCCAGCTAGTTAGAGCTGTATTTCAACTCTGAAATTAAGTGCACTTCCGAAAGCTTGAGTGCTCCTCTGAGATCACGCGGCTGTGCACATGGGTCCTGTTGTGCCTGCTCTGGAGCAGGCGGCAGCCGATGTCACCTCCCTGCCTGTTGTGCCCTGCTGCTCTGCTTGCTCCAGATGTGGAGCATCCACAGCACAGAAACACAAAGCATAGGATAGCCCCAGCCTGAATGAGCTTGTGTGTTATCTACAGTTTTCCTGTCGAATCATGGACTAAAAAACAAGCTGGTGAGCAGCAGCAGATAAGAAAACAAATAAACTGGGATGTTCAGATGAGACTCTTTTTGTTCGTGCTGATAAATTCTGCTGGTGTAAGGAGAACCCCCTTGACAACTTTACTGTACAGTTATCATAAAAATTAACTGTAGTATAAAACTCTGAGGAACACTCTAAAACTCTCCTTTTCCTTGAGGAAGTCTGATTACAAACACAATGTGCTCCCAGAGTCTGTGCTAACTATAGAACAATTTTTTTTATTTTATTTTTTTTTAATCTTGCAAAGTCCAGTTATTTGACTTCTATTTTGGCAAACATTTTCTGTTCTGTGCTCAAAGCATACTCTAGGAAGTTATATAAGGGGATCTTATTAATGGTTACAAATATCTGAAGGGTGGGTGTCAAGTAGAAGGGGCCAGTCCCTTTTCAATTGTGCCCTGTGATAGGACGAGAGGTAATGGTAGCTAGGTTCCACCTCAACACAATGGAAAACTTCTTCATGGTAAGAGTGACAGAGCACTGGAACAGGCTGCCCAGAGAGGCTGTGGAGTCTCCTTCTCTGGAGACTCTCAAGACCTTCCTGGATCTGTTCCTGTGTGGCCTGCCCTGGCAGGGGGGTTGGACTCCATGATCTCCAGAGGTCCCTTCCAACCCCTACCAGTCTATGATTCTATTCCATTTTAATTTAAAAGTACCTAGCCATCATGAAGAGCTCAAATCCTTTTCTTAATCTGTTTTATTACAAAAACCCAAGGGAAGACTGGGTAGTACTTAAACTCTGGGCTGGAGGGTGAGGCTATTGCAATAAGCACAGAGAATTCTATCTGCAAAGGCCCCTGAAAATGGTAGCCTATGGACATTGCATTTGGAGACCATGCAAAGGTGTTATAAATCCTAGGACCACTATGTAGCTAGCTGTGACAGAAACAGCCATATTTGGAGCAGATACAAGTCTGGAGGCTAGTGAGTCTACAAAGAGCAATCCATCTCTTGCCTGGAGAGGATCATGGTGTGAAACTCCAGGGGTCATGTTGGCACTGCTTGTTTAATGCCCCCCCCCCACAAGGCAGGCTTGGCCCAGGACAGCATCTAACGAGCTGATGATTTGGTGTGAGACCCTCTGGCTCAGAGCTGAACGCAGGCACAGTCAGTGGAAGGGGCTATATAAATGAGCCAGACAGGTTGTCGTTATTAAATATTCCATGAATTACCAAATTACCCTGCAGTCATTTCCATGCAAAGCAACAGCAGGAGCCAAGAACTAAATTCCAGCACAGTCCCTGTATAAACTCCTCCCTTTCACTTCCCCAGGGCACCTAGTTCAGCTTTCTGTCACAAACAAGTCTGCAGGTATGCTGTGTTTTATGACTATGATCCCCTCTTTGGACCAGTGAAAGACAACAACCACATAAAATATTTCAAGACGTTCAGAACAAGACACTGGTGCGAGGTAAAGTAGTCCTATATGCAAGTACTATTGGGATAATCTTGGGTTTTCACACGAGGCTTTTGGTGTCATACAAACCTCACTCAAAGTCCTGGATATTCATGTTTGTTGGTCAGAAACTACAGACTTTATAGAGCCACAAATCATTTGCCCAGGTCACTGCTGGACTCGTTATCCCTGGACTATTTAACATGTTGCTACATGGGATGACATTTTACACCAATCATTATTCAAGACAAAAGCTTTTTCTGCCTGGCCAGGTAACTCCATGGCTCAGCAGGGTCATGAACCCCATCCTCTCGGGCCTCACTGCAGCACCTGGAGGGAGAGCCAGTGAGGAAGAGTCCAGGCACCTAATGGCCTTGCTGCTACTCTCCTCCCCTCTGCAGTCAGCATTTCTGTGGAGACAACGGAAACAAAAAGCAAAGCTTGCAAAAGGGGTGGGTGGGGGAGTAGGGTGGATGGGAGGGCAGCTGTTGTCGATGCCGGTTTTCTCATTGCAATAGAGATGATCACCAAAAGCAGCCTGAATGGTTTGCAATCATCAGAAATGCCAGCACTGGAAACACCCTAGGTTTATGCTGCCAGTTTGAGTGACTTTATGCAAGATTATGATCACTTCAGACTTTCTCCTCCCCCTCTCCCTGACAAGTTGTAATTCACACCAGAAACAAATATCATCCAAGCCACTCTCAAAGCCTTTTCCAAATTGTCTAGTCCTCATCCACCCCAAGGTCCTCGAGATTTGTCACCAGTGATTTACAGGCCTGAGCACTTCCTACAAACAAGAGTTTATGTTATCCACTGACCTTGAACCCAAAGCAGGATCCCTGAACCATCCTGGATGCTGTGACAGCACAGGTCTGGGCTGAAGCTTAGACGCTGCATTTCATCCCACCTGTGCTGCCCCTTTACCTATTTCTCAGAATATGAAGAAAATCAACATGGCCCAGTTTCCAGTGCTCTGGGTATTGTTGGATAGCCTGGTTCCATACCCAGCCTGTCTTTTAGCTGAAGATCTTATTTAAGTACTACCTAGTCCAAACATGAAACTGGTCCCTTGTGACTCTGCAGTGCCATAAGGACCAGGATGTGGCAGGCAATGGTTATACTCAGTTGGAGGGATCCAGAAAAGATGTGCTCACCTGACACAAAGGCCACTTTCTCCTTCAGTATAGGAAGGACATCAGCAGCTTTTAAACCATCATTTCGAAAAGAACCTGCAAAACAGAGGAAAAACAGGAGAGTCACATTAGAACAGAGCATGTCCTTGCTCCCAGTTTCACAGACACTCAATGTTTTTCGAATAAAACTGGAAGAAATCTATAAATTACATAAAAGCACCAAGAAAAAGACCCTAATGCTTGATACACAAACAGTATTAGCATCAATAGAGCTATGTTTCTAAAACAAAAATACAATCAGCTTACCACTGTATCCTTAAGAAGTTCTGAAGAGTTAACAAATTTCCCACCAAGTTACCAGATTTATCCATGTTGCTTTTTTCACAGACCATACTGTCAAGCCTGGGAGATGCCCAGCTTGCACACTGAGCCTTCTCCCCTCACTTTTTGAACACAGTCCAGGCAAAAATTGCAGGGAACATTACAGCACATACACATCCATTTAGCATCAGCCCTTGAGACAGACTTGCACAGTGACTGGCTTAAAAAAGGCTTTTCCCCTTTCACAGCTGGAGGTGGGGACCATGCTCAGAGGGAGGACATGCTCCTTAGAGTCAAAGTTTTGCCTGGGTAAGGAGTGGTTTGAAGCTGCAGTGCACCCTCAGGTAATCCATGCTGTTTGACTATGTTAAATATACCTGCATAGGGCATTTTCCATCCCTGCAGTGCCAAATTATTTCACGTCTCCTGAAAGTTCAAAGAAATCCCAGATTTTTACTCTCCTGGAAGCTTTAGGAAAAGAATTGTTGATGGTTCAGTCACCAGCAGCATCTTTCTGCTTTGCAAAAGCCCAACGGTAACAGATCACTCCAGACACTGCTATTCCATTGGCACTAGTACAAAACAAAAGGTGGGGTTGAAGGACATCTTTGCAGTTGCTCTGAAAAATAACTCATCCATCACTAGGTAGTGAATACCTATCACAAGTGGTCTTCAATATAGCCTTAAATCTATTCCAGCTCACCAAAGAATACAATACATTTGAAACCCAGTATTTTTACTTTCACGGGCAGACAGCAACCACTATTCTCCTAGGATGGTACCGGGGCAAGACTCTTCACTCTAAGCAGCTTTCTTGACTGGCTAGAAACAGGGCAACACTGCTCCAGCCATCACACCTTCCTTCCTTGATGAACACAGCAGATGACATCTGACCGTCTGGGGTTTGCAAGTGGGAACGGGGATAAAAGCCTCACCTATTTCTTGCATAATGCAGCCTGCAAAGATATAATGGTTCGATCCATGTAGACATATGGAACAGACAGGATGATGATCACATCAGCCATTTTCACCTGCAGCTGAACCTGCATACCTACAATTATTATTATGGTTAACTGTTAATGGCAAATTAACAGCTTGTGCAACACAACTTTCTTGTACTCGCAAACACATCCCTTAGCAGTGACCAATGGCTACAATTTCCACTCTATGTCCCCACATGCTCTCAGGTGTCACCTCCAAGACACTCAGCTCCAGAAGATGAGCAAGCTCACTAGATCAGCCTACACTCATGAAAATCAGCACACACAGGAGTGAGGTAATTCAGTGCAAGGCCAAGACCAATGCACCTGCAATATGAACAGGCATTGGAGCATGGTTCTGAGAGATCCTTAAAGAGTGTTTTGTGTCTGTAAAGCGTTTTGGGACCAGAGAAACGCATGCTGGTTGACAAACTCTTCCTGCATTCAGGAAGTAACCAGGACTTTGTGCACTCTGTGTTAAATACATGAGACTTTGATATTAACTTATCCTCTTAACAAGAATAACCTCTCAGACCCCAGGCTGTGGCTAACTCTCACATCAAAAGTGGGAACCGTTCAGCCACAGACAACATTTGGAATTTAAGCAGCTTTGTATATAAGCATCTCATCCAACCATGAAGCAAACAAGAACAGCCAATGTGCTAGACACATCACGATTGCTCAAAGACACTGAAGCAGAGCACTGGGCCAAATTACTCCAGCTGCAAGATCAGCAGTGTCAGTGCAAGCTGAGTTTTGGCCAATATTTGTTAAATTTGTCAGGGAAACAGCAAAATCAATTCTTAGGCACTTAACTGTGCAGCAGACATTATACAACTGAAGTCACAGCAAGCATTGTCAAAAAATGTCAGTTTGTGTGGTTTTCATATATGTAAAACACACAATAAGCATGTCTTAGCAAAAGCCCACTATGCTGAGGACTGAAGGACAATTTCAAACACTGTCCCACAAGGAAGGACTGCAAAGGTAATACTTGCAGAGACCAGGAGAAAAATGTGTGACTTTTAAAGATGGTCACCTCCTGAGCTGCAGCAGGGCAGGCTGCAGGCAAGGAGCTCACTGCTACCAGCCCCAGTGTCCTGAGTGTGCACAGGAGAGGCAAGAAAAGACATAAATGGAGACAGCACTGCCAGCGGGGGCTTTCACCTTTCTCAGTATCCCCCAGGATGGGTCAGTTATGCTCCAAAATGATGAACAATTTCGGAAACTGAGACCATCCTACAGCCAGGGGATCGACAAAAGCTCCCAAGAGCTGCAAAAGTTCCCTCAGGATGAGGGAGAAAACTCCTGAAGGTAGATCAGTGCCTAAAGTAACGCCCTGGCTTTGGGTGTGTACGTGCTCACCCAAGTGGCAGCTCATGACCCACAGATGAGGCCATGGTCACTGCTTTCAGAGGTCACTGCAGCTCCTGACAGAAGCTTTGCGTTAGCAGCTACATCTCAGAGCATGCTGTCAGGTTTTCCAGCAAGGGCTGGGGGAAGGGATGCATAAATGGGAAAAACAATGGCCATAATAAGGGCTCCAAAATCAACAGCAAATCTGTCTCCGGGAGGGCCCAGCGTAGCAATGATGCATTCCCCAGTTGGTAAGTTATTATAAGCATACCCTTAATAATGTTCATTTTCATCCTATTCCCCAGCTGTTTCCAATACATTTGTGTTTGTTTGCATGCTGGATCCAAAGCCATGTCTGCATAGCACCATCTGAATTTTGTCGCAGAGCCCCGGGTAGACAACCATCTAGCCAATTTTTTGCTGGACAATGACAAAGGTTGTATTTTGTGTCCTGCCCTACACCTCTCTTCTGCCCCTGTTAAGCCCCAAGTGCTTCTGTGGCAGCAAGACAGACTGCTAATAGCCTGTCCTCTACCCTTGTAATCACCTCTTTACCAAAAGAGAGGCACAGGAAGCACAGTTCCCTGCAGCCCCTCACACCTTTATCACGTCCTGGCTTAGTATGCTATCCACATACTGAGGACACTATGACTATCCACAAACTCCAGTGATATCAGAAGAAAACACACCACGCCTGCAGAAGCGGCTGATAGAATAATGTGTTTTTGTAAATTTGGAAGCACTGAAAAATTTAAGAAGTGGATCCTCAGCATGGCTGAGCCACGTTTCAGGGCAGAGAAGTGTGCACGTGCACAGCCCATCTCCTGCCAGGGACTCCCTCTGCAGCAGAAGAAGCTCCCAGTTATAGGTGAGATGCTGTAATGAGAAAACAGCTGGGTGAGATGGGAAGCTTAAGTCATGCTTCCACCGTAACTGCAGAAAACCTGAAATTGAGAAAAGAAAATTCCTTTTTCCACACACAAATGTCCCAGTTGGTCTGGGGAACTTGCTGCCACAGGACACAGAAGTCAGCACCTCAAGGGGCTTCCAGAATGGGTTAGAGACCTGAAAACAACAAACATCTCCAGGGAACTGTCAAGATTAATAAAATAAGCAAGAATTTTGGAAAGAATATAAGCCTACAGACTTTGGAGTGAAAGCCAAATTCTAAATCTTGGAGTGAATTGCAAATTATCCCTGGAGAGAGCCCTATGGGCTTTAGAATCTCCTTCTCTAAGCAGAGTGCAGGACCCCTGTGGGAGACACCATCCTGGGCTAGATGAACCAATGGTCTGCTCCAGAGTGGCTTTTCCTAGAAAAGCTTCAATTCTAATCTGAAAAATGCAGATCTTGGCTTCAAGTAAAGATCAGCTGCTAGAAATATGGAAATGCTTTCTATACTTAAAAAAAGTATGTGTAGGCAAGAAGAAGGCCTCCTGTCAAGAGAACTGCATGGGACTTAATCACTTGGCTCCTGATGCCTTCAGCAGAAGTTGTTCATCCCATAGTCCCATGCAATGTTTCAGGAAAGGCAGCCCACATTCTCATAGTTCTCAGACAGATCTGACTATTCAAAAACTTTGGCATGAAGTTTCTTTAACCAAACAAAAATTAACTTCTTGGGCTAAACCCATCCCTTGAGGAACTCCACTGGAGTCAACATTAGAATTAATCTGGTCCATATTGTTTGTTTCTTCTCCCTTCAGTAATGTCCTTGCCTGTATTTCTTTCCTATTCCTGGCTTTTGGAGCAGTTATCTCCTAGGTTTATCATCGCTGATTTGCCTTCCTACCTCTTTTTTTTTTTACCCCTCAAAGTTTCCATGGATTTTACTTCTGTTTGCAGCACGGTAGCATCTTGGCTTTCTACAACATACAAACAGAAGGGACATCTGATGTGAGCAGGGACAGGCAGAACAAAGGAGACTTTATTATTCCCATTGTAGCCTTTGCAAACTGAGACACCAAGAGATTGAATTGTCCAGTGTCAGACAGAAAGTTTGTGCAGAGCTGAACCCTCATTTCCCCAATGCTTTTCTCATACAACCATCCCTTTGTTTTCTGGCAGAATATAATCCTCCTTTCTCTTCTCTTTACACTTCTTGCTTCCTCCTCCCACCCTTCTCTCTCCATTATTCTTTCTTTCTGCATTTCTGCCTCAAATATTTACTTTTTGTGTGTGCTAAACCCTTTTTAACCCCTTCCTCCCTTCTCTGCATGTTATTGTCTGTCCCCTGCAGGGCTGGGAGCCTTCCTACTTTAATTTCTCTCCTTTTCTGCGGGCCATGAAGGAGGACTTAGCTGGGGTCTGCCAGGGACCTTGCCGCTGGGATTTTTGGTTCAGAGGCAGAGAGGCCACAGCATGGCATAAGCATTTGGTTGAATAGAAGCAACATGTGCTTGGGACTAGTATTTTAGCACCATCTGGCAGAGATAAATGGGGCTGGACACTCGGCATCTGCTGATCACTCCTCTGTGGACAACAGCCTGATCCCTGATGCAAAGAAAGAGCATTTTAGTGCCCTGAGCCCCCCCAGGAGCCTGTGAGGCTCTCCTGCCACACCTCCCCATTGCAGGCAGCAGAAGAGGGGGTTTTGACTTCACAGAGGAAGGAAGGATTGGATTGAATCTAAACACAGGACCAGCTAGAAAAAATACAAAATTAATCTGAAAATATCATTACCAATTATTATTGAAGATTAACGCAGAGCTATACACTTCACTAATAAAGGTTATTATTCTCCGTAATAACTAATAAAAAGTAATACCTGGCCTCACAGGAAAGCATTTATGGTCCTAGGACTGTAGGTCAGAGCACAGCAGGGACAGGGTGAAAGGAAGGTTGGACTAGCACCATAGCCCTGGGGACAGATGGCAGCTGCCCCACTCCATCCTTGGTTAGCTTTCTTAAGCAAGATCTTCTCACCACATGCTCCTGACATGTCTGCCCTTCCTAAACAAACAAGTGCAGCAAACAGACTGTCTGCATTCAACATACCTTGAGCAGTAAACATGGCCACAGCACGCAGTACTCCTCTGGGGAGACCAGCAAAACCTAACACAGTCATTGCTGGTATTTTCCGTGGAAGCACAGCTGGCCTTGGCTGTGTTTCTCAGCTCGTGCAGAGCTGGGGCTAGAGCTTGCTTTCAGCTCTGCAATGGAAATCTAAACAATCTTTGGGCCCTTTGTAGACTTGTGATGGTTTTTCTGCTATATAACTGAAGACTCACATAGCATTTAAGCTTGTGGTTGAAGTCAACTTATTTCTGCACGTGTGAGCGTATATAAACACAGGATTATAGATGTACAGTTACACAAAGTGGATTACAGGTACCTCATAGAGGATCCAACCATAAATCTGCTGTGAACCTGATATCTAATACTCCTGTTAGTCTTGTATGAAGTAAATGTTTTTATGCCACCAGATCAGTGTGCAGACTGACACACAGACCCACACCATAGCATCAAAAACTGCATGAACCATGGACACTGAACAGACAGTCTGCACACAAGACTAATCCCACTGCACCACACGCCAAACACTTTATCTCTGCCGAGACAAAATTTATACTCATTACATTTCTGCATTTATTCTAAAATGAAAAGATGAATGTTGTTTTTATATGTAATACATAGGCTCGGTCCAAGACTAATATTATTTTCTCTGTGTTTCCTTACTCTGTCCTTCCTTTTATTAATTATACACTACTGCTGTTTACTGGATCATCCTTCTGGTCACAGTTATTGGGTGGCAACACTTACAGACTACCTCCGCTTCCAAGTTTTACCAGTGCTTGACAGAAGTCCAGGTGCTTTTCTGCCCCTTCTACACCATCAGGTCAGTCCTTCTGATTTCCCACTGCTCAAATCCCTGCAAAGGGACAGCCACTGCCAGCACAGCTCCCTTCCCTTCCCTTCCCGCAACATCAAGGGAGGCAGGGCTGGTTTTTGGGGGAGCTTACTAATTGCTGAGATTGTTATTCCTTCCACGAGGTACTTGGCAGCATTGAGCCTCCCAGCACAGCCTTTGAATGTCCACACATTTAAACAGTAGCCTCAGCTTGAAAGCATGCCAAAGAATAGGCAAGGCTTCGAGAAAGATAGAGCTGCTTGCAGCAAGCATGCAAATTCATTAGCCTCTGTGCACACGTGGCCTCTAATAAGCTGTGTTCAGCATCTGAGGTCTAAAACATCGTACCCTGTACATCCCACCTAAGCCAACAGCTAGGCTTTGCCTTTTCATACATTGCAAAAACCATTCAGAACATCAGAAGGATGCCGAATTAACGCACAATCTGCAGCAAAGATTTTGCTTCAACTCAATCCATGGGGGATTTTATTCATTTAAACATAAACTAATAGAGATGCTAAGAGAATGCAATGACTGTGAGTCAACTTTTCATGCATTTCCTTTTTCTTTTCATCAGGACTTTGGAAGCAGGCTGAGGTCTTTCAGTTCCTACATTTAGAAACGTAATTAGACATTATAGGTATCCCCGTTGATAGCACATCTGACTGCTAGTCAAAAGACGTGCCTCTATTTGTGGTTTTGCTCCTAAATTGCTTTGTGATCCTGAACAAGCTGTTTTTACTGTGCTAGATCTTGGTTTTCTTCTCTGCAGAATGGAAATAATGACTGCCCACATTAGTACAGCACAGTCAGGTCCACAGACCTCAAAAGCACATTACAAACATGAATTAATTTTGTCTCAAAAAACCTTTCTGAGGCAGGGAACTGCTGCAATGTACTTATACAGATAGGCAAAAATGAGGCACCAACACTACGAAAGACTTGCTCTGGTGATCACAGAAAGGACTTTTTGGGAAGGAATGGGAGTCATTAAGACAACTGGAAAAATTAGGTAGTCTGACACAAAATACTGTCATTTATTTCTTAAGTGTGCAAGGGGTGGGTGTGTTTCTTCAGAGGGAAATTAGTGTATTCAGCACCTTGAGCTTTTAGTCATTAAGTGTCTTGCTGTAGATCGCACTACAGATCAGCAACCACCCTGATGCAACAGTCTTTTATGGTGTTAATAAAGAGCTATAGGCCCTTTGTAATCTTAAGTCACATTTTAAGCATGACCATGGTCTCTACCCAAGCCTAGTGTGCATGAATATTTTCTTTTCCTTTCACTCCCCTCTCAATTACAATTTGATTCCTTATGGAAACATTCCTCAGAATTTTATAATCCCGTAAAAAGTTTAGAGCTGCTGATGGATTCTTATAGGAAGGATGCAAGTTCTCTGTGAAGTCGTAGAGGTTGGGTACGCAGGGTCTCATCCTCTATTAAATTCTGTAAGTTAGAATAATTTCCTTTAAGTGGCATTGGTTCAGTTGACAGGCTTTTTCCAAAAAGCTGCAGCAAGGCATCTGCCAGCACCTGTCATGTGTCAGTGACATGCTTAGGGCTTCCCATCCGTCTCTCAGAAAGCCTCCCTCTCAGATCCTGGAGGTCCCCAGCCGCCAGTAACTTCTCTGGGACAAAAAAAAATAAAATAAAATATCTAATTATGTACAACATTCAGGAGACACTTTGCTGAAACGCCAGCCTTACAAAGGAACCATATGCCAGTGCCTCAAGTGTGCTTTGCAAACATCTGCCTCTCGGGGGAATTTCATGCCAGACAGTAAGAAAGCAACTTTAATTAGAAGCCAATTGAAACCCTTGTCCCAATGCCTGTGACTTCCCTAAAAAATGAAAAAAAGAAAATTCCAAACAAACAAAGCAATTGCATTTGCCCCTGTGTTTAAAAATGATCTTTAGATTTTCTCTTTTAATGCAGACTTCCTTTGAAATTTTTCTGACAGGGTTCAACGTGCCCCATCCAAACAGACACACAGGCTGACAAAGTTCCCATTGCCTTTGGAAAGATCCCTGCCCAGGAACGATGGTTGAGTCTAATGTGAATGTCAGAGTGGGTTTTAAATTAGGCATTTTTGATTGTGGTTCATCCAATATTCACAAACCAGTGCCTCACTATTAATTAGGCTTACATTTCCCTCTGTCTCGCCTCGCCTTAAATCCCATCTGATCAGATACATTCCTTCCCTTGCTCATCTCCTTCAGTCCCTCTTGCTTTCTGCTAGGGCTTATTTCAGCTTGCAGCCATTATGTCATCCTGTGAAGCTATTTTTTTTTAAAAAATGTCACAATGAAAACCCAAACTTGAAACTCAAAGGGGAGTTTTCCCTTTTCCTCCACAAATTGCCCAGTTAAGAGTAAGGCAAGATCCATGCCCTAAGTTCTTGAAATGGGGCAGCCAAGTAAAAGCCATCTGTGCAGAGGGGTATGTGGGAGAGCAGCCAAAGCCCTGCTGGGATCACAAAGGCTGTCCCCACCCCTGAGTGGGACACAGATCATCCAGACTAGGTGGTCGCAGGTCTCTGGACAGAAACAGCAAAACCAAGACAGCAAGAATAGTAGAAGAAAACACATCAGCTAACACCAGGTGCAGCACATCCCCATAGGGGTACAGGGGAGTCTCACAAGCTATGCTGTGATGCTGGGCTTCAGCAGCAGCTACCCGCTGCCCTTACCTGGAGAGCGGGACCTCCCTTCACACTCTACTCTTCTGTCCTTATTTCAGTTTCCCAGGGTCTACTCCTCTGCAAATTATCTAAAAAAAAACCCTAGCCCACCAACAGGGACTGTGCATAACCCACTTGCAGCTGACTTCAGCTTGCCCAGACCTCACTAACAAAGCACTGAACTGTAAAGCAGCAGCAGCTCCTCTGAGGGTCTCACAAGGAAATGCTCTGGGTGTAACAGCGATTGGTTTAACTTCCCTAACAACACCCTAAATCTAAACGAAAGCAGGGCAAACATTTTACATACATCAGCGGGAGGGGGAGGCAAGACTAAATAATTTATCTGCCTGTCTTATGGATGCTGACATTTTTGACACACATTAAACATTAATGAAAATCATTTTATGGGTGGCTGAGTCATGCCAGTCAATGCATAATCTCCTGCCTCTCCACCTGCCCCTTTCACCCTCATCCGGCTCCTATCACAGAGCGCAGCCACTTGTAACTCTGCCCCCTGAAAGAGGCCAGGCTCCCCCAGATGCCAAAGAGCAGGGCAAAAGCACCGAGGGGGCTGAACAGACCCTAACAAACACATTGATGAGAACCGAGCCCACTGAGTCTTAACCCCGCTGTTGTTAAATTCACAAACCTGCTGTTTTGTTAATTAGCTAACACGAGATGCTGTGAATCATTTTGGAAAGCAAATTACCTCCTTGATTTCTAAAAGCTTCCTAGCCACATTTTTTTTTAAACTTACTATTTTTTCCTTTTCTTAATGTATAAATGCCAATTAAATTACTGCCTGCCTCTGTCTAATCTAATGTTAGCCCACTGATATATTCTGTCACTCCCTTATGCCAGTATGGCCCCTTATGCCCAAATCTCTTTAGCATGCTAGTATAAATGTTTATAGCCCTACGACTTACTGCTGGAAGAAGATTGACATTTTTGTGGTAAAATCTTGCAATGTTATTGTAATGTTGAATAGAAAAGGATCACCAATCGGTTGAAAACTCAGCTTTCCTTTAGTTTGTTCCAGCAAAGGATATATATAAAGAGATGACTGGGATTAAAGCCTCACTAACTGTCTGGATCTCTTCCTGGAGAAGCAGTCCTTAAATTCGCTGAAATGATACTCACCAGAAGGTAGAATTACACAAAGCCACTGGGCAGCCTTCAAAGACAAAGGATACACATTTAATCTCATTTTACATATCCCATTAGACTGTGAGACTGGACACCAGAGTTACCAGAAATATGTTCTTCATCCCAAACATACTTCTTTTTATGGAAAGGACTAAAATACATCTAACAAGATTATCGCCTAAACGCAGTAAATTCACTTCTTTTCACTAAGGGGAAGCGCAGAGCTGCACAAATAACTGGCTACAGGTTAATGAGATTTGACTGTTCTCCAGAGGATACAAGCTGCTGCTCTATAGATCCCTGACAGCTGGAGTCAAGTGACCATCCAACTCACCCCTAAAACACAGCAAAATAGTTTGGGGCCCCTCTTTCCAGCCCACTGCCAGGTTGCAGATGCAAAACCAACAGGCCTGACCTTGTCTCGTTTTTATCTTTCAGCAGAGGTGACAGAAATGCACTATACTGGCAATGATTTTTTAATTTTGCAGATTGCAGTATAAAATCCTTCTCCAGTACACATTTTCCCATCTTCTGAAGGGATTTTACTAGTTGTGACTTCAGTTTCACTGAACAGCACCCTCTGCAAAAATCAGCAATTCCAGGCAGAACCCAACTGACACATGCAAAGTGTCAGTAATAGTCCACAAAGCTCATTAGAAAGGTCTCCTAAAGATAGTAAAATTATACACTGATCACAGATGACCTATTGCAGCCTGTGGTGTCTTACCAGGATCTTGCTACAGGCAGCTGCCAAGCCTCATTTGAGTACAATACTGAGGAGCAGATCCCAATGTAAACCCAGCTGAGTCAACAAAAGGACATTTATTACCTTCGGTAAATTAGAGATGAGGGCAAAACACAGCTTCTCCTTTCCCCCACATCTCCTGCTGCAGGTGAGATTTCACTCCTCCAGCTGCAGCACTTTTAATAACCTGGTTTTATATTTTTTTTCTCCAGCCGGGAATCCATCCTGCATACACATCTCATGTGAGGCATCCCTGCTTTCCAACATAAACATGCAACCACATGCACCTTCTCATATTTCGGTTCTAGCTTTCCTGATAAAAGGACAGACATGTCCATGTTTCCAGCTCACAACTCAGCCCAGGGTTTCCATGACCTTTTCCTGCAAACTCCAGCTCTGCTGCTGGAATGACTTGTCCATTAAGTTAGTTGTTCAATAACTCTTAGGCACTACCATGCTAATACAACTTTGAATAAATGACAAGTCACAGTCAGAAGTCAATGAAACATTAGGAGAGATAACAAATAAAAATGGCAAATTAACTGCCCAAAGAAAGAAACGAACTGAGATTTTTTCTGCCTGCTTCCAGAGCAAAGGCAGAATGAAAGACGGGCTGGAGAGAACAGATTCATCACGCTTTGGCTTCGTTATTATAATAATTAATTTATATTAGCAGGTGCACATTAAGAAGATCTGTTTCCACCCCTCTGCCACCACCAGCTGGTGCAAGATGTGTGTGTCAGTCATGGGAAATAGTAGCTGTGCTGATGCCTCTCGCCATCCATCTAACGTCTGCACCCTGCCCTGCCTGCAGCTTTGTTATGGGGTCCAGTCAGCATCACTGGAACAGGCCTCCGCAAACGCATCATGGAGAGCAGTTTCTACTCAAATGTGCCTAAAACGCCCGGAGCCAGCTATGGTTAGAGACAACCAAACATGCAGTGGCATTTCCTGTATTCCATGGCAGATGACTGATGGCAGAGCACAGGTGTCATAGCCAGGGAGTTCAGGCAGGACATTTATAATTACCTTTAACAAACGTGACATTTGTAAACCTGCAATGGAAAAATAGCTAGGACTTTCCAGCCAGAACTGTTGTTCTTGAGGAACATATGGAAATGTTCATGACTTCACAGATACGTCTTATACCTCATTCAGTGGATCCCACAGCAGGATTTCAACCAGTGCTCCCCTGCAGGGTTCAGGGATATTACATGGAACTGAGAGGGCCAGAAAAATACCCTCTTAATAATTCCTGCTTAAATTTTGTGATCTGATGAAAATGCAGTCCACAGAAATATGTTTACCCGCTGCACCACTTTCCTGCAAAGCCCTATCAAATATTTCAATATCCATTTACAGCAAGGTGTACATTCATTCCAGAGAGTCAAGATACATGACGCTGACTACTAATGAAAGATGCAGGATAAAGCAATAATGACGTGCTTGTGAATAGAAAATGCATTCTGAAATATTATGGAAAGGAAGTTACCATGCAGGAAAGGTAGAAAATTCAATTTTCTGAGTGGTATCCCGGCTTAAATGATATAGATAAACAACCTTTTCACAGCCATCAGATGCTTCTTTGGAAATGTTTTGTGAACTCACACACAGAGAGAAAAACAAAGAGATAAATAGTCTCTTTTTCCCCTGCACTGAAGAGCTACAGTACTGAGCACACTGCCTGCTGTAAGACTACCGACAATTAGGGATGTGTCACCCTGAGCAGTATCTGTCTGCACATATCTAATTTGCCCATTACCATCGTCCTCAGCCACCACAACACAACCATGCACAGAAATTCTATGTTATGGGAATAAATATCCATTGAAGCCAAAATGGCAAGTCAGCTGAGCACATAAATTGCCCAGATTCTACCCGAGGACAAGAGTAATTATCTTTCCAAATCCACTTTAAAACCCTCACTAAAGAATACTTTCTGAAGAGGTCAAGCCCTGATGACAGCTAATACTTTCAAATGAATCTTTGTTATTGCCCAAATACAAAGAGCTGTTTTAACGCATCACGACAGAAGAAAGCCTCCTCCAGGAGCGAGCTCGCCTGCATTTGTATAGATCATCACTTAAGTGTTCAGTAAGTCATATGACTTTATGGCTTTGAAAGATTGCACGTTGATGTCCAACAGACAGATGTCAGCATAAAAAGACAGGAGGGGAAAAAAAAAAACGGTCCAAGCTCTGCTCAGCCAAGAGTAATTGACAAAACAGCAGTGAGCTTGTGTGTGGAGACTAAATAAGCAATAGCAACTGAGCTACCTTCTCACCCCTTTGTTTCC
Source organism: Actenoides lindsayi (assembly GCA_025331215.1). Classification (NCBI taxonomy): domain Eukaryota; kingdom Metazoa; phylum Chordata; class Aves; order Coraciiformes; family Alcedinidae; genus Actenoides; species Actenoides lindsayi. Next base: position 92,380 of record WTSP01016779.1, on the reverse strand, counting down.
AAGAACTATTTAACAATAGTGTAGCTACAAAGAGCCAGTAAGGTGAAGCCCCTGAAGTCACTGCTACCTGCCCAGCAACATGGCTATGCAACCATTTACACCACCACGAGCTCAGGAGCACCCACCACTGCTAGAAAACGGGCACTAGGCAAAATAGTGTACTTGAAGATGTAACACTGGTTAGTCCCTTGGGTGTCAATTGTTTGAGGAATAGTGTGTTGTAGCTTACACTACCACTGTCACTGCTGTTCCAGGGATAAACAGAAGGCTTCTGTCATCAGTGTTTTCAATCCAGCCCTTTTCACAAGCACTGCTATTCAATTATAATGACTGCTTTGTTAAGTGTGGTTCTACTCGGAAAACTAACTCAATAAAAATAGGATCATGGAGTTCATGTTTATTGCATCTCAATGATTTCCAGATCAAAAGCAGTCAGTTTACAAGTAAAAAAGATGTTTGGTTTGTTTTTCCAACTACAAGGTCTACAACTCATGCTGGGATCTAGAAGTTAAGTTGTCATCTTTTTGGCTTCTACAATTGAAAAAGGAGCAAAAAAGAATTCTGCTCGCCCACACCCGGAACAGCTGCGTATTTCCAGCTTCAACAGAGATAATAAGGAATAAAAATGAAGACAATATTTTCAAACCCACTTATGTTATTCTGCGCTTCAGGGCTCAGAAAGATAATCTGATTCTAAAAGCTACTCCAAGGGCAACTTGAAGTGACAAGACTTAAGTACTACTTAAAATCTTACTGCATATTTAGGTACCTAAATAGTATGTACCTAACTTTAGGCACCCATTTTTCAAAACCATTCCCCTTAATTTAGTCAGCAAATTAATCAGATTTGCATGTGATTACACATAGATAGCAGATCATTTCAGTAGGAAGGTGCTATTTTTATATAGACACTTGTCGGAGCAGAATTGCATGTTAAAATAAAATTTATGAGTCCGCAAGCTGAGCCTACATTAACTATTTGACAGCTGCAAATTATTACATTACAGACATCGCCAACTTGCTTACACAGACACACGTGCATACATGTAACTTTACCATTCCCCAGCTGTCTGTAAAACCTCTGCGTTGCAGAGGTTAGCAGGTTTTCCCCATGGCAACTCCTACAGGTCATAATCAGACATCTGAGCCCCACTGTCAGGTATGTGAGAGAAACAAGCTGTCTTAGGGGCAGAGGAGTTCCTAAAACTTGGTTTGCTATGGATTAGCTTCCTACCTCTTTGACACATAGATCCTCCCACTCTTTGTTGTGTTCCCTATGAGTTCTCTACAGCAATACCTCCACCATGTCTTTTCTGCTCCCCATTTCATTGCCCCAGTATGTCCAGCTCTTTTCTTCTGGACTCGGGTCAAATGGTTTTGGATGCTACCAGTCAAACATATATTACACCCCCAGTGCTATGCTGCGAACACCACTATGATAGTTACCTTGAGCCTTGCAAAAGATTTAAAAGAGCCTTAGCTAACAGCCATATGTGAAACACAGACTTATTGAGGGCAAACTGAGGAAATATTTGCCCCGTTAACCAGTTGTCACAAAGCATTCCTCCATGACCCATGGTACAGCTGCATTAATGCTGAACCCTCCCCCGATGGATCTGGGCTTTGCATCCTTGCACGTTTGCAAGCTAATGTCTGATGGCAACCAAAGAGATAACGCATAAGAGCTAACAGGAAAGGTGGGCTGAGACTAAAGGCTGGGAACATGGCCAGCATTTGCAGATGTATTGAGTTAACGAGTTTAGAGGGACCTTTCCAAAATATTAGCCAGTTTTACCCACCCAGCCTTTCCACACTGGTTTCACAAGCTGGAGGTGCCTGCTTGCAGAGGCAGTCCTGCCAAGCCATACTTGGAGCTTTACTGTGGCTCTCCTTCCTTTCCTATCCCCCTCCAACAAGGACAAGCAAGGATGTTTAATTAAATCCAAATGTTATCATTTTTAGCTAAGTGTAAAATTGTTGATTTGGAAAGCACCGTGCCTGGCTTTCATCATTAAGGAACACTGTGATCAATATAACATCAGGCCAATTACGGCAGTTATGCTGCTGAGAGATGTATTCCTATTCTCTGGCTCTCTTTATGTATTCAGGTGTAAAGCAAAGGCAAGTGCAGCCTCAAATGCTAATTGCACTGCTTAGGACATATTCACTCCCAAGGAGCTCCTTCCAGGGCCCCTTCAATCACACAGCTATTCAGTGCCAGGCAATTGCCAATTTTTTCCCACTTCAGCACCAGTCAAGGTCTTGCCCATGATAATGAAATCTGCCTGGAGATTTTAGAAACCCATAGTCACGCAAGACAAGGTTGTTGCTCCTGCAAACAAGCCACTGCTGGCTTGCCTTCAGAAACTGTCAGGGGGACTCTGAAATGAGCACAGCGAGAAGGAAGGGGTGTACTTGTGGCTCACTCCATCCTCCGGATGATATTTTCCCAGCACGTAGTCACAGCTCGTGCTATTTGAGTCATCCTCATCTGAGAATGCAAATAGTTCCCAACCGGTAACACAGCATTTCTGCTTGCAGACTTAGAGCTTGACTCCTCTCATGATGCTTCAAGCTGAGCTGAGTCCTGGAGAGACAGTGGCTGTTTAATGTCAGGGGGAAGAGGCCTTGTTTGGGTTGGGGTGGTGGGACGGTAGGCAATGAAATGCTTTGTTCTAGGGGGAAAATGGAGCCCTCCCGATACTGTCCGCTTCAGACTTTGTATTAAACTCTGTTCTTAGTCATGTTGAAGCAGAGAGGAGAAAATCTACACAGTTTTTAGAGAACTGTAGGTTTACCCTGCTGAAACCATCCTTTAGTTCCAAACATTACTTTCTCTGTGAATTATTTTAATTCCTTTTAAGAACAAATGGATTTGCCTTACCATTTACAGCACAGGGTATTGCACAGTTACTGACTCAGACCTGAACGCTACCATTCGAATTCCCAAGAAAAATAACATTAAATTGGAGTTCAGGTTGAGTAAAATCAGAAATCAGAAAGCAAAAGTAGTATTTTGTGGGAAGTTGTAATTATTTCAGACAACCAAGAGAAATCCAGAAAATTCAGAGCTGAGTTAAGTGTAAAAGCAAACCAAGATGGCTAGGGTATGGAAATCAGTGTTAAGGCACACCAGCAATGTTGCAGAGCCTTCAAGAATACCAGGGAGCGAGTGCACAGCTGTGGCTAGTGTGCAGTGCTACTGATGGCTGCAGATTAAATTGATATTGAAAGCCCATTTCATTTTTTATCTTCTCTTTATTAAATTATTTTAGGAGGAGAAAAAGGAGACCACATATCTGTCTGCTAAGAGTAACATGGAAGTATACCACATTAATCTGGCAATAAAGCCATCATGGACAATAGTTTGGCTCAAAGCCTCAGGATGTGTATCTTACTCAAAAGCTGCTTATAAATTAATTTAGCCCAGGAAACAGTTACTACCTCATAAACATGGGATGTTTCTAACCTTTCATTTACCTATTTTCCTACATAAATCAGAGATAGTAGAGATGCCCAGACATCAGTGTAGGTCCAAATCTCTTTTTCTGGCTCATTTAAGAGAATTCTCCAGAAACTAACACTGAACCCACAGTTGCATTTTATTCCTCGGAAGGAAAGGGCTTTCTCTTCCTTGGCACACCCTCTCCAAATGCCTTTGAAGGAAGTAACTCATGTCAAAGTGAACAGAATAAAAGCTGCAGGTGGCTCAGTATGTGAGACCTTCCCCCAGCTTCATGCAGCTCTGCCTGGGGTCTTCCTGTGCCAGCTCTGGTCTCCAGGAAGCTCTGACATTTTCTTGATGGTCCCAAGGAAAGATGCTGGTTACTAGGGTTAGCCTGAAACATTTGCTTTTGAATCCCAGGCACAGGCATAACGTGATCTCACACAAATCGTTCGCTCTTCCTGCATCTTGCTTCACCCATATGCTGGGGACAGTGTGTTTCCTTACCTCCTGAGAGCAGCTGCAGAGCCTGGAAACAGCATCTTGTCTTTTCACTGGCCAAGAAAATTTCTTACCATCAGTGGTAAGTGGGTGTTTTCTCTGTATGGTTTGCTCGAAGGGAAATGAAAAGGCAGAAAGAAAAGATGTAAAGCTGTTCTTGAAAAAAACATATCCCTCTTTAGAAAACTGAGAAAACATTCAAGCGCCACTCATTTAGCACTGCTGTCAAGTAAAGTCTCAAGCAATTAGTCTGCTGCTTGCTTGAACTTCACTGGAATCTAACTTATCATCAATCCAAACTATGGGACGTTTCTAGCACATGGTGGTCACAGAGAGCTATTCTCAGCTGTTCCAGTGGCCCGTTTTGACTCGGTGAAGACCTCCAAGTGCAACCCACCATCCAGTGCCAATTTTTAGTGGAGTACATGAGAAATAAGAGTGGAGAATACTGCTTTCAGGAAGAAAACCAGCTTGTCTGAGTCACTCCCAAGCTTTCAACACACACATCTTTGAGCAGGATTGCTTGTATCTCAGACCAGCCACCATGGAGAACTTTGCTTAGAGGCAAAGTGCATCTACTGTGTGGGTGAAGGAAAAGTGGTACAGAAAAGCCAAGTCCCTCACTGAGGTCACACATGGGGTTATCACAGGCTCAGGATAAAACCGGTATCCCTTGCATAGAGCCCTGTGCCATGCACTGTGCTGCCTCCTCTGACAAAGACCAGGACTAAGTCAGTCACTTGCTTATCCTCAACAATGCAGATGTTTACAGGAGTTTTTACTAAACACTTCAAAAAGGTGCTTGCCTCGGGAGTCTGTTCACACATTCTCAATCTTCTGAGCTTTCAAACATTTCATTAGGTCTGAAATTCCCACCACAGCAAGTAGTGATCTTCAGAAGTTATAGAGTCTGGGTGGTGGAAGAGACATTTAAGTGCAGAGTGGGTGTTAGCCCAGATCCCTTCTTTATCAAGCCCTCCTTATATCTGACAATGACTACACCAAATTTCTGAGCAATAACAGCTCCAAAAGTTGGCAGATTTGAAAATAAAAAATATAAACACATACTTAATTGCTTGTGTACTGAAGCATATAATTTCTTTACCTACAAGCCTGAAAGGTGCCAACAAAGATGCAGAAAGGATCTGCAGCGTGGGGCAAAAAACTCAAGTCTTTTGTAACATGTTTCTTGCAGAAACGAGAAACCTGTTTGTCAAATCCCCTTCAACTTTTAAGAAATAAGCCCCAACTATGTGTGGGATCTTCAGTGAAATGAGGATAAAGATTTGGTCCTCAATGGGAAAACCTACATACTGAAATCTAAAGTAATCAGTTGTTGATCTCTACACAAGTGCGACTCAGGTGAAGCAGCACTGGCATCAAATTTCCTCTCATTTAGAGTGCTTCTTATATGGCTGCGTGTGAAGTGACAAGCAAGGCATGGAGAGGAAGATGGCAATCAGCAGTGTTTGAAATGTGGCTAAAAAATAAAGATGGCTTCAGAAAAGAAAGACTCCCCCTCCTCCCACTCTTCCAGTCAGCAAGTCACGTCTAGATCAAAACCAGTATTGCTAAAGAGAAGACTCATCAGAGGCTCTATAGCTTCCTACTCTGCAAATACTGTTTTTGATGGAGTCTGTAAATTGGGTCACCTAACCAATAATGTGGTCAAAGAAATTAAAAAGAAATTCATACCAAAAAAAATGGGGAAAAAATGGCAATGGGCAGAAGAGAGTTACTATATAAAGATATTAATGACTAGATTATCTTTGTCCTCTTTCCAACTGTCCTGTGAGGGAAGCCAGGTCTCACACAGGACTTGTAGCTGTGAGTCAAATCTGTTCTTCCAGACAGGAGAAGCCTCTAAGATATCAGATACATCTCCATCACAACAGGTCCCAGCCACATGCTCGTCTGGCACAGAAGGCCAAATTCCAAGCCCTTTTTTAGGCCAAGACACGGATTTTATTGTGAGGGGACTTATGTTGAAAACCAGTCAGCAAGTCATAAAAAGAGTGCTCATCTCCAATCTCTCCAGGCTGGAGCCATATCTGTTCATAGGAAATTCCTGTTAGAGAACTTGTGTCATCTGGGAGACAATGCTTACCATTTATTCAGGCTGCATTCTTCTTTATTCAAGCCACAGATACACATTACTGCTTGAAAACAGGATGATACCAATACCCCATGTTCTTCCTTTAACCTAACTGAAATTTATAGGAATTTAACGGACTATATAGGACTTTTCTAAAAGAACAAGACTGTGTGATAGCTCAGAACTGCCATGCCTTTCCAGCTGAAAGTGCCACGGGGTGAAAAAGAGACAGTTAATCAGTGAAAATGAGGACGAGTCAGAAAAAGAGAATGTGAGAAAAGAAGACTCTCATGCTTTTTAATGAAAATATTACCCTGCTAAATTGCATGACTAGAAGTCAAAAGAAGAAAATTTTAAATGTGGCACAATTTAAAAGAATTAAATTTGTATAGAGATTTTTTTTTATCCTGTCTTCTAAATAGTGTATAATCTGTTGCATATAAAACTGTGGGATGGTAATTGGAAACAGAGTCTAGTCCCATGACAGGAAATAAACTCTTATCAATGGCTCTTGCAGATCTCAGTCACACAGTTGGGAAATTGGTAGTCCTTGAAATTAATGCATAAGATCATGATCTTAGAGAAGGATAAAGCAAATATACCTGTCTGTAATGACTCCATACTGTCTTTTTGCCATAAAGATAACCTTTGAGTAAGAAATCCAGCCACTTCCTGGTTTGGACTTCGTCAGGATTCCAGCATTGAGGAGAAAACCCACATAATTTGCTTGGCAAACTGAGACAGATTCCAACTTCCAAGCAAGTAAAAACAAGAGATTTTCTAGCATCTCATGAGCTGAGTTAAAGACAATAACAGAGCATTATATAACGTGACAGAAACCCATTTTCACCACAATCCATTAGTGCAGCTGAATCACTCAATTCTGCAAACTGCACTGATCATTCAACATTAATTGGGGCAAATTAAGTTATAATTTATGACTTTTCTCCCTTATAATTACTTACGGAAGGAAATTGTAAGGAACTAACAGTTAAGATGATGGAAAAAAGCTTTAGAATAATTTGTTGAACACGAATGTCCTTTCTTTTTCTTTTTCTTTGCCCTTCTCTCTGCTTACAAACAGATTAGTAATTTACCTCTCAGTTACTTGGATCATCATTTACAGCCATGCTCCAACATCCAACTCATGGGAAACAGAAAATTCACAGCCTACTTTCTCTAGATGTATGGACAGGACCCATGTCCGTATTTGTATGAGAGATACCCAATAGCCAGAGGCCATCCTAGGACGATACTACAATGGAAACCATTTTTAGGAGAAAAACAAACAAACAAACAAACAAACAAACAAACAAACAGGCTTAAAGAGAAGGAAATGGTATAGCAGGGAAATCCAGAAACCAAGGGAGGAATCCACGAGTCTGAGGCTGATGCATCAGTAAAGATCAACAGTCCTGGCACAGAGAGACTTGTGCACAGGGCCTGTGCCTCTCTTTTTCCAGAATGATGATTTGGATCCTTAATGAAATCAAGAAATCATTTAAAACAAGACCAATAACTACTGCTTATCTTACATGCACAGAAAAGGAAATTTAACTTGGGCTCAAAGGCAAATTACAAAGAAAAATAAAACCTCTAGAAATGTAACCTCATCAGCAATTATTCCTTTCTCAGCCTGTTATTCCTTGCATATTGTCAGTCCTCTTCAGTCAAATGTCCTGTGCTATTTTAAAGACTATAAATCAGTGCCAGTTCAAATGGATGTTGTAAATTCATGCAGATGAGCTAGGAAGAAGATACACATCCAAGCCATTATTTTTTATTCCAGGCTAACTTGCTCAAGTTATAAACTGCCTTTTTTGAACACAAAAAAGGCCCAACTGATCCATTTTTCCACAGTGATCAGAAGACAGGGTGTGGGGTTGACAAGAATATGCTGGTATTTGGCAGTAAAACTTCATCAGGCCTCTCCAGACAAGATAATATTCAAATCCAGAATCTGGAATAAAAGCAGTGTGCAATTTCTTGCCCAAGCTGAAAATTCATGATCACTTTGCTCCCATTTTACTCCTGTCACACACTATTTTCTTAAACAGAAGGTATTTGTTGTAGAGAAAAAAATCTAAAGGAGTTTATGTGAATAAAAAGGCTGTGGTTTCTACTGTGGCCTGCTGTTTACCAAGAAGCAAATCTTGTCTGATTTTTTCTACAGTACGCCAAGATAACTAGCAGTTAAATAACACGCTGTAAGCAAACATATTACAAAGCCAAGTCAATACATACAATCCATGCATGAAACATCCTCTGAAAGAGATGGGAAATCTAGACACAAAGCAATTAAAGATTCAGAACCAAGTGGTAGTGTGAAGTGTATAAATCAGTGTATTGGCTCTTCATTTATATTTCTGAAGACAACATGTCTTTAAACGTAAATGGAGGAAGCTAGAGACTGGTAATAGGCTCAGATGATGGCTCTTTTCTTAGGGTAGAACACAAAACCAAGTCAGTGCAAAGGGTGATGATGCTTTTCCACTTCTGTGTGTGCAGAGTAGAGAAGGATTTTGGGAACAGCTCACACAAGAATGTCTTCATATCAAATGGCAGTGGAGTGCACAGATAATCAAGCAGCTGTAAGCATACTTGAAAAGCTACCACAGTAAAAAGCTTGGCAAGACACATGACTTCCCCAGCCTTCTGTATCCCTAGTGCCCATTAGCCCCATTTGAGCCAATCTCTCAGTCACTGTGCCACTGTAACCACAAGAACAACTCTACTATCTGGAAATTATTCCTTGAGCATGTTCACTGCAGGAGTTTGGGTCTGGAATGGAGATATTTAGGGCAGTGAAAAAGCAGAGCCTGAGCAGCAGCAGCTAGATAAGGCTTCAGGATGAAAACGCTCCTCGCTTTGTCCCCACAGCTCTTCCTCCCGCTCCCTCCACCTGTATTATCTATGCAGGCTTGGAAAAGAGACCAGAGTGAGGTGTGATTGTGGTATGTCAGCCCAATGTACATGGACCAATTTCCTTGCATTATGAGAGGACCGCAGTCCTCCTAAGCCCAGTGATTCCTCTGCCAAATTTCTCATCTGTCAGGTGTCTCTATGAGAAAAGACAGTTCTTTTTGTTCTTGCCCATAGCAGCAAATTAAAAATAACAAAAAGAACTACAGAGCATTTTGTGGGTGTTTTGAAATACCACAAATGCTTCTCATAATAGACCAGGATTTTCAAAGGGATGTCCATTTGGGGAACCTAGTTTCTTAGCAACTGCAAAAGACCTCTTAAGGAGTAGAGATTTCAAGAAGAGAAGCAATGAGCATGCTCTAAATCTATCCTCTTGTTAGGAGGCTCCAGTAGGGTAACTTGAAAATATAAACCCTCAAAATGGCAAAATCTCATCCCCAGTGACATATCAGGCACAGCCTTCTGTATCTGATCCTCTCTGCATCCTCCTCTTGCTCGCACTAAAGCAAATAGGTGTTTTTGTCAGTGCTGCAAGCAGGTCCTGTTTCCATTAAAATCAATCTTTCAGCATGCTTAGGAAGTTCAAACAAGCACTTGGATGTAAATCTGTGGATTTTATCCAGACAATGATGTTAGCTGTGTGTGTATGTCGGAAATGCTGCAGATTGACCTAACACTTCTTCTAAAGAGGAGTTTTACTGCATCTCCTGTGTCAGTCACAAAAGTGATGGGCGGAAAAAATGGTCATTGTTATTAAAAAGGAAAGTCAGTTCCCAAAATAAGATATATCACACTTCATCATTTCTCCGCCAAACATTCCCATGTACTTAATGACTCCACTAGGAAAAGAGATTAAAGAGAATTGTATAGATCGGATTATCAAATGACAAACTCTTTCAACCTGCAGTTCTGAAAGCATAACGTTCTGGCATCCCGCCCCACACTTCAGCAGCTGGAATATCAGATACATCCAAGACTTGCTGAATCCACTGCTAGTGAGAATCAGGCCTTACACTGTGCTGTGAGTTTCCTTTTACTGTTGGAGGGGAGGTTTTCTACTAGTCCGAAACAGAGCACAGCTGAGCAGAACACAGGGCAGTTTTGTCCTTTTCACTTACCCTGCTGAATGGAATGTCAGCAGTTCAGTCTATGTATCATGAATGCTAAAGCACTGGTTCAGACTGGAGTCTATCTCAATAGACCTGCTGTGGTACCAGGCAGCCTCACAATTCCCACCACTGTACGAGCAGCACAGCATAACACACAGAAAATCCTCTCCCCTGAAAAATTCCAAGCATCCTCCTTTCCCCCACATTTAACAACATTTCTGCTCCCCATTTCTGAATGTGCATTTGGGATCTATTCAGTTGCATTTCAGTGCTGCAAACTCTATCCCAGCCCTCCACTGGGAAACAGGAATCACTTTAGGTGTCTCTTCATGCAGAACTCTTCAGTGGCCTCCTGCTTCCCCCCTTTCTCCCTCCCCCATTTTTTTCTGATCTCTGAATAAATTGTTCACACAGTAGAAGCCATAAATCAAAACACGAGTACTGCAAGGTCTTACATTTTCAGAATCTATTACTTTTTGGCTTCTTTGGAAAAAAATCTATGTGACAAGTATGATGGAGTCACAATTGCTCTTTTAGCACAGGCTGATGAAAACGGAGTTTAACCCAAATTTCTGCCAAAACGAACCTTTTATTTCCCTATTACTTTAAAAGCAGAATAGCTCCCTGAACCTTGGCTCATTTCTGCCTGCAACCATCAGGTTGCTGTTTTCAGACTGCTGCCCAGAACAACGTGCCTGTCTGGTGGGCTCCTTCCCTCCATGGTCCTACCCTAGTCTCTGTCATCCCTTGACCCCAGGATGACAGTTCATGAAAGGCTTTCCCTGGGTCCGGGTATCTCCTGCCAGCTTTACTGTATGTCACCAGAGAGCAGCACGGAGTGAAGCTGTGGGCAGGGCAACCACCACTACAAGCCTAGCTCAGGGGACCTTACAATCAGGTTCTATACAGCAGGACAAAATTACCATAGAGTGGGGAAGCACTGAACCAGGCAGCAGAAGGATTCACACTAGTAGCTGCTCAGCAAGAGAAATGTTTATTGTCACTTAAGTTGATTTCCTGCTTTTCTGGCCAAAATCCCCATGTGCCATTAAATTACTCTCATGAGATTTTTACTCTGACAAGTCCAGAGTAACTGCGCAGCCTGTGGAGCCGAACATCAGAAAATCCCCTATCAGCTGTACTTGAGAAATAAGAGAGCTGGTCAGAACATTTTGATCTGTTAATGGGTCTACCATGCTGGATCACCTTTACAATCTTCCTATGGAGAAATTCTGCCTGTGATTCAAGGCTCACACTGAATCAGTGTACCTCACAAACATTTCCATCTAGTTTTGGATCCTACCTACCTAAAATTCGCAGTCATAAGTTCAAAGAAGTGATAAGAACAGACAAAGGCTTAATTACCACCAGCCCTCAGAAGCTGCTTGATAATAGTGAGTTCTCTTCAGAAGGATCAACACCTCCTATACAAGTCCCTCAAGCATCTAATTCCTCCAAACACAAAAAAAAAATAATCTGAAAGCCAACAGTGATGATCCAAGTCTTGCAGATGACCTAAGTGAAAACAAACCTGCTTGTACAATAGCACCCAACTATTACAGCAAAAATTGAAGCCACCACAGCCAACAAATGGCAGAGGTGAAGCTCTGAGTCATGCTGAAATAGGTATCTCTGAGAAGAGAGAAGAGTTGCAAGGAACTAGAATGTTGTAAGTCCCATTACTCTGAAAATGGCTGTTATTCTGGGTTGCTCTACAGATTTATTTACTACAGAATTTCCTTTCACTAAGAAAAGAATTTTTATAGCTGTGTTTCACCAGCTGCAAATATCTGAGACATCATATAAAGCACCAAAGAAGGTTTTTCACCACTTCAGAGCACTGGTTTCTGTAACCACTTAGACAAATCTGCAAAATTTATGGCTGAAGTATGTTTGTATAATGTGATCCCAGATTCCAAGAAACAAGATCTCGACTAATGCAAAAGCTAAACAAGGGCTCACACAAATGCTGTACTGTGAAGTCCTGTAGTGTCTTCTTTTTTACAGGAGCTTCTGAGCATAAAGATAGTGAAGCCAGGGCCAAGTTATCATCTGGCTATCTCTTCCCAGAAACACCACTGGTAGTAACCACTAAGGTATGAGGTCCCTGTTAGAGGATGCTAGTACAGCTGAATGTGCTATTAATTATCTATATGTCATTAACAAAGATTATATACACACAAAAAAACTGCAAAAGGCCAACAGGTTTTGGCCAATCTGTGAAAACTGGGCAATTAGTGCAACTTCTCCTGTTAAGAGCTCTCAGATAACAGTTCACAACAGACCACTGAAAACAATTAGGGTTGTTAACATACAAGGCACTAATGACATTTACAGTGTGAAGTCATGTGGCACCCCAGTGTGATGTAGAGATTTTATACTAGAAAATACATATGCTAGTGCATGTTATAAACCTACTCATTAGAGACTACCAGAAATGTCACCTCAGAATCCCAGTTCCTTTGAATAAAAATATAAAAGGACTCACATATTTTCTTCTGGTGATACATACTACAGTTCACTGGAGTTGTGCATTTAAAAATAAGAAAAAGAGAGAGATCGCAGGGGCAAAAAGACAAACCCTTGTTCCCTTGGGACTACAACTGTCTGGGCAGATCTTCCAGAAAGGTGCTTTTAGCACCTGCCTAATTGGTGCTCTGTTCAGAGTCCTGCTGTTCTTCAGGTCCCCATCCCCATCTGCCACATTTGCAGGGATGGGGAGTGGACCTTGATGGGGACTGAAGCTAAATGCAATGAAGCAACAGCAATAATGGGCACACACTATGGAGATGGATTTAAAATTCAGGTCTCCTTTGCAATTCATCTGCTTCTCTCATCTTTTAGAAAGTAGTGGAGTTCCCCCAGAGCTGCCAAAAGATGGAGGTTGATTCCCGTAGCCTTTTTTAGCCCTCTGCCAGTTTTAATTATGGCAGAAAGAGTGGTATTTCACCTCTAGCTTTGCAAATTCTGTTCCAAAGGGAAATTCAAACAAGGTTGGGTTTATTTTAATTTTGAAAGAAAACAAATTTGGTAATGTCAAAATTTTCAATAAAGCAGACTTTCAAATGTTGACTAACTGTCATCCTGATGCTTTAGTGGGCATGTAAAACAGAAAATTTGAAACAGATTAAATACCTGGAAAAATTAAATAGCAACTCTTGATTTAAAAAAAACATAAATTGATGGAGTAACCTGCATTAGATGCAGAATTAAAATGCACATGGGAAATAAACTGGAATACCTTGCTCATTTTTTGTTCATCGCAGGTCATCAAGAGAAAATGAGAAAAGCAAACTTACTGTGTTTTACTAACCTGAGTTATGGAATAGAAAGCTGTCTAGGACTGCTCCCATAGCAGTTTGGAAAAATACACAGTTTTAAAAAGACTGATTCCTCTGGCAAATTCATAACAGAGCACAGCCACGAGCTATATAGGACAGAGACCACACACATGCTTTCTGGACAATCATTGACTGGACACAAGTCTTTCCTCTGACTTCATGACATAAACTTGATAGTTACCAATATTTACTTGATCTCTAAATAAAGGTCATGGTTTGGTACTACTTCTCTGCTTCTTGTGGTTATTTAAGCACGTGCTTAAAGAATATGGAAAAAAAAAATGGAGTAAAAGGACATAGTCATGACCTTTTCTCAACCAGGAAAAGTTCATTATTTCATGTTAAAAGAGAAAATCCCAACCCAAAGAGTGCAAACTGAACAGCAGGTCAAACAAAGCACAAAGATATTTGCTGTCAGGACTTGAAAAATACATTTCCCCATTTGTTAGAGACGCCATGAAGCCATCACACACTTCCAAACCTTTTGGATTCCACCTTTAAAATAACCACCAAAATTATCAGAAGCAAAAAGCAGAACTCTCAAAAGTGACACCAAGTTACAACATTAGAGGGTTTCCCCCCTTTTTTCCTGTATCATATGAAACATATCCACTAACTTGCACAGAATCTCGCTTTGTCAGAAGCTTTATTCTATAATTCCTCTAGGAAAGCAGAAGACTCTCTGCAAACCCATCCCCCCCAGTCATCTCTTCATTTATTTGTTTCCTTCAATGGCAATAGCAGGAAAGAATTTCATTCAGTACTGAAGACGAACAATCCAGTTAATACCATTGCTGGAAATTCACACATCTGGGATAAAAGCAAGCTTCAGCCTGACAGCTGTTTGAAACTCATTCTGTTGAACAAAATCTTCCCAGCGCAAATTTTAGATGACTCAGACAACTTTTTGTTCAAATTTCCTAAAGTACAATGTAACGCTTGCTTGTGAAAAACCTGCAAGTTAAGTTTTAGAGACCTGAAGATCTCTGAAGAGTTAAAGATCTTCAACCAATTCCCAATTAGAAGAAACCACGCTTGCATTACATGGGTGTCAATCTGGTGTAACAGCCCCAAGACCTCCGAGTTTACACCCACCCAAGAACAGAGCCTGGCCCTGGTGCTCTCTTCCAGCAGATGCCTCCATGAGGACCTGCAGCACACCACATTTAACAACTGCTTTCTCAAGATCTGGAAAGCGAACTGGAGGAAACTATCAGTCATTCACTACATACATCACACCTGCTTAAGCCACTGTCATCCAAAGGAGTTTCTGTACCCACTGTAAGTAGGCACAGCCACTTGCAAATCCTTGTCCTTAGCACTAATGATAACTCTGCTGTATAGACTCTGGTGACCAAGAAAATTTCATTTACTGTATGAATAATAATTTCAAAAAATAAATTCATCTTTTTCCAATAAGCAGACCCACTTCTTTTTCCCCCCTACTTTTTGTTTTGTCCACCCAATGCTTTGAGCATTACCTGCATGCTTAGAGAAGGTAAAGGCACTGCCCATTCCACTCACAAGCATCCCAATAACACTTCTAGTGCTACAAACCACTCCGTACTTCTTTATAATACCAGTCAACAGAGAGACATCCTAAAAAAACCCTTTCCAGTTGCCCTATCTGCAAAAATGACATATTCAGGAGAGGTTTCCACCCAGTTCTCCAGACAAGAAACATGGATCAGATCAAACCAAGCTGTTTCAGCACAGACAAGGGAGTGGGCAGGAGGCAAATGTGAAGGCATACAGAGAAAATATACATGCAACCAGTATTTGACTGCAGGGACCTACAATCTGGCAGTTGGAGACATCCAGGTTTTTTTTAACCTTTTGTTCATTGTTTTAGTAATTTTATCTCTTGATGACAGATGAGGCGGATATTGCTAGGAAACTAAATGATTTCTTTGACTCAGTGTTCTATGGGGAGAATGAGGGAAACACGCCAAAAATTGAGAGAAATTTCCCGGGGGCAGAAAATGAAAAATTAATGAAATGCTAGGCAACACTCAAATATGTCAAATGAAAGAAAAAATGGTCAAAAATACTTAAAATCAGACAATACTCTGAAGGGGTCGGGAGGATCAGCAAGGCAGGAATGATAGTCTAAAGAAAAGTGTGTATAGTGGAAGCACTCAACTCCCCACGAGGAACAGAAGAGAGACTGGGTTTGCTCACATTCAGAACAGAGAATGGGGAAAATCGGCTCCCTCAGCCTGGCTTTAGCACCAGGAAAAGTTACTGGCACTAAAATGAATAAAGAGTGACACATACTCACAGGAAGGATGTTAAGGTGGACAGACCTTTTTTTTTTTTTTTTCCTCCCTGTAGCAAAATGACAGTGAAGACAGGTCCAGGGTGAATAAGCCAATCTCATTGGGTTGGTTTTCAGCAGGCATGTACCATCTCTATAATCAATTACAGCAAGTGGAGAACAGAGTGCAGATATGTGGCAACTTATCAGGTAGGGGAAAGAGTAACATATGAGGGTTAATTTTCCTTATTGCATATAAAGCTGTATATATATTACTGTATATAGAGGTGCTCTGTGCCCTTGACATCTGGTTATTGAAAGGCTATGTCAGCACCAAGCCCAAATTTGTTGCTCCCATCTTGCAGCTGCTCAGCTGCCATTGAGCTGTTTAGCAGAGTAGTTAACAGCTCTGAATCCCAGTCTCTAACCTAATCACAGCCTGGGGCTGCCAAACCGACTCTGCATCCTACAGCAGCCCCAGGTCTGTGACTGGAATCCTAGTTTGGAAAGAGCTCTCTCTCAGTGGGTGACAGCAGGAGAATTCCATGGATTTAGGTCTAAAGTCCAGAAGGCACTCAGGCATATGGCAGTGCCTCACTGAGACAAGGCTGTTTTCCTAGATTAGTGAGTGATGCTTCAGCTTGCTAATAATAACACAGGGGAAGATGAGATGCAGAGACATGAAGAAACAAGAAAATAGGTTAATCACCCTCTTCCAAGAACAGAAGAGAGGGAGATAATGCTGGAAAACAAATAGATGAAAGGACTAAACCCAGACAACTTGATGACGGTGCAGGATGTTGACCAAGAAAGCATCATTGGTGACAGCAAAGAAACAGGCCAACAGTAGAGAGCAGACAGAACTTCCTTTGCAAAAAGCAGAAAAAGTCTTTCTGGACTTTCTGCAGACAATATCCCAGAGACCAGTATGTTTTGCAGGGCACAATGGTAGCCTCCACTCTCCTTAATTCTTTTGTAAAAGGATTAATTTTCTAATGAGGGTACTTGCCAACAAGTCACATGGTGAGTACAGCATGTCTGCTGCTACCAGCTCAGTTGTGCTCCCCTACCAAGGCAGCCAGCATTGCTGTTTTACAGAAGCAGGGTGAAGGGAACTGTCAGATGGGGAGAGAGGTGCCAAGACTTCCTTGATGGAAGGTGATAGACAGGTCTCACACTTCTATACCAACTGTTTCAAAGTCTGATTTTTCAATTACTTTTAATAATTTCTTCTGGATCCAAAATAAATGTGGACAGATGACATGATACCCAGACAAAACCTGACTCTCCCAGTGGGAGCAGGAATATTCCTGAGGTTAGTAGGAACTCAACTTTTAAAGCCAAAGAAAGTAACATTTTTCCTATATGCAGCCATTACATTTCCTTTCTGTGCATCTCCTCCTTCCTGTAAAAGAAAAACACTCATGACTAAGTGAGATCCAATATATATATTTATGTATATATATAAAGTGTGATGCTGGAAGAAGCCTGCTGCCAGAAACCCTGGATGCTTTGGGACCAAAGCTGTGCTAAAATCCACTGGAGACCTTCATTCACAACTTGGTGGGCATCTTCCAAAGCCCTGCACGAAGCCATACCCCAGAGCCTCTCCTGTGATTTATACAGGGAGTGGCACAACATGAGAAACTGTCCTGTTCCTGCCAAACTGACTGGTAGGCTTTTCTCCCACTTGAGTGTTTCACAAGTTCAACAAGAATAAACACGTCATAACTGGCTGTCCACCTACAGCACAGGGGTAAAGTGTTGCTCGTCAAAGTCAAGCCAGGCAAAAGGCAAATGGCCAGCTGGCACCTGGCAAACAAAGCCAAAGGTAGGCAGTAAAGGCCACTTCTTTGCTTTAGGTATGTCTGTGCAGGCCCTGGGTTTGGAAGGGGATTTGCGCAGGCATAGACAGCACTTCTGTTGCATTTATCGCAACATCAGGTTTTAAAGCGCTGGTACAATGGTGAGCAATGAAATCACCGCCCGGATTTGCTTTTGAATCTACAGCTGTTTATCTGAATTTCTGGCAGCCATCTCCCTAAGCTAAGGTTTTCATTGGGCTCTTTGTTTGCTACTGGCCGGATCCTCAGCAGCTGGAGCCAGCAGCTGTAATTTCACATCGCTTCGCTGAAACCAGGAGAGTTGATATGATTTGTCCCAGCCGAGGATCTGGCCCAGAGTACAAGAGAGATCACATCATAAGGAAAACAGCTTCATTGGGGAGCAAGGTGGTGGAGCCATCGAGTCTGCCATCTGGCTTTGCAGCACAAGGGGTTGACACTTCAAAGGGAGGAGACGAAGGAAAGACTCCAGTGAACTGATACCTGGCTGTGCAATCCTGCACGGCATTTGGGTGGGAACACAAACCCCTGCATGGGATCTTTTCACTCTTTGCACTGGATAAAGCTGTGAATTTTTCTACATTACAACATCCAACGCATATAAACCACCTGCATCACCCAGACTCTTTAATTCATTCACTGGCACAAGTGAGTCCTACATAAAACTCAGCACTTTGGAGATTAGAATCTCCTACACAGAAAAAGGAGAAAAAAAAAAAGGGGGGGAGAAAAAAAAAAGCGCCTTTTCACTTTTCCCCAAAATCCAACAGAAGTCATGACCAGAGGAGGCTGTGAGCTACTTGGGAAGCAACAACACAGTCAGAGACGGACCCCAAAGTACTTTGCGCAAGACTAGCCTGGACAGTCACCATGTCATCTTTCATACATGTTTCCACAAACGAGCACCAAACTTTGGTGATTTTCCCTTGGTCTCATTCTGTTGCTTTCCCAGTGTGCACCCTTCAGGTGCTGGGGGGACTGCCTACCACAGTTCATGGCAGTGCATATGCCACAGCAGACGAGAGCATTTGCAGGATGCTCAGGGACAGCTCCTGTGCCAAGGGTGAGAGTCACCAGCTGGGGAGATGAAATGGCCTTGGGGAGAGGAAGGCTTGAGCAGGAGGTAGGTGCCAGGCTCCCAGAGGAGAACTGTCTCCAACATCCATAGATGAAATCTCACTTTGCATAAGAGAGGGAGAAAAGCTCCTGCTGTCCAGGGCTCTTCAGCACAGGGAGGAAGGGGTACAGCCCACAACAGCTTACTCCCAGGCCCCTTTTCTACACTTACACATTGAGTATCACATCCCTGTGATGCATCCCAGCCCCGGGGCATCCCACCACAGCTGTGTGGTCCTGACTTCCCTCACAGAGTAATGTTAAAGACAAGCCTCTGAAAAAAGCTCAGCAAGAGCCTAGTTCATCAACAGGCATGGCCGAGAGCAAGCCCCTCACCCTCGCCATGCAGCTTGAGGGTGTCCCTGTCCCATCACATAATTACAGAGAAAGTCAAAATGATTTTGCTTTGATAAGCAGGTGTGTGTGGCAGGCAATCACTGAAATAATACTTCAGCTTGTCATAGCATCTCCTCATGAGAAGATCTCAATATTATGAGGTTAAGAAAATCTGAACGTGAAGTTGAGCCACAACATAAAAGCCATGCTATCTGTCAAAGTCATCAACCACCTTGTTGGTGGGATTTAACAGTAAAACTCCCAGCCCAGAGCCTCTCAGCTCTGTCTCCTGCACCAGATAATGCATTTAGCAGAAAAATTCTTTCAAATGAGACAAAAAAATTATTTGACCACAGAAGTGAACTTTGGATTTTATATTCTCTCTCTATTTTTTTTAATTGGTGATGAACATGTAATAAAGGGGGGGGGGGGAGAGTTGTAAAGCTGTAAAACAACTGAAAAACAGATGTAAGGTTTCTGAATTAGACTGGAAGCTTTTTCTGCCAGAGGACTGCACACACCTGATCTGCAGCACTTCCAGGATTGCGTGCCTAAAATATTTCCTAATTTAACAAGCAGGTCTGAAACTTCTACAGGAATAGCTGACCTTGATAGCCATTAATCAGAAAGCACTTTAGTATGGAGCAAGCCTTTTGTAATCTATGCATAAAAGCTTTTATGAAGGTCCTGCCATTGCTGAAATGGTGGGGCTGGTATGGCTAGAAGAAAACAGCACTTCTGCTCAGCCTCCATGTACCCCTGCAGAAAACACCAGCAGAGTGTAAAATAAAATATTTGAATTAACCAAGGACCCGGAAAACTCAACCCGATGAAGGCAAAATGTCCAAAATTGAGTGCAAAACTGCTGCCTGAGCGGCTGCATTAACTGCTGTGCCACAAGCCACAAAGTAGTCCTGTCCTGAGCTGAGGGTGGGTGAGCAGCCAACCAGTTTGCTCTGATGACAGCACTAACAGTGCCTGGGTTGCATCACGACCTACCCCGCTTAACTGAGAGCACACAGCCACTTTGAGCTGCATAGGGCTGAGCCTGAAATCCTCCCTCGCCTCACTGCAGTCAATGCAAACCCCAGTCAATACAAATATACCAAACCAAAGAGGCAGCACCTGCAATTTCACAGACGTGCACCAGTTCCTAGAGGAGCACCATGGTGCCCAGCCTCACCAGTCTGCACGCTCCCTGCGCCGAGTGCACCAGCAGCACTGCTCTCAGGGTTGCTGTGTTCTCTGAGGATTCACCCGCTATGAACAAAGGAAGATTTGACCTTTCTGTCTGAAGGAGCTAGCAAATTAGCCCTCTAAACCTGCATCAACTGGGCTGTGTTAAAAGGAGGGGCTTCATTCTCTGCAGTAAATCTGTAATTCGGTCAACGTGCTGAGCAGCAGGATGAGGAGGGCATCTGACACAGAACAGATGTCAGATTTTATCTTTTTTTTTTTTCTGTCCTCTCCTCCAAGTCTAGACAGTGGGTCTCATGTGCTCACACCTGGAGACACTTCTGATTGATCTGGCTAGTGGAAATGAGCAGTGGTGCAACTTGTGTGGATCACCTGGAGGGACCTAACCTCTCACGGGAAAGCTTCACAGGCTGGAAGTAGGATGCTGAGGCAATGGTGAGCTGGGCTGCTATACCATTCAAACCAAACTCTGACAAAACCCATGGCAAAACACAGTAATGTTCAGTGGTGGAGGACGAGCACTTGCCCCGGTATCATGACGTAGGCAACAGAGTGTATCCTGCACCAGACACCCGAACCAAGAGCTGGGAGTCCATTAATGAGGACAGGGAGAAAACAAGCCACGAATCTCCTCGACCTGGCTCAGTCTTTGAGATACTCAAAACACTGTCCTAAAAACCTTTGTTCAGTGTTTGCAGGTCAACCCTTTGATAAAATAGTTTCCAGCTACACTTTTAGTGATGAATGGGGTATTTGTGTGCTCCTGGAGCAGGGGAAGCCCCTAGGCCCGTGCTGCTTCAAGAGTGATGCTGAAGGGGAGGCTCCTGGGCTGAGTACCCCAGATCTCCACCAGCACCCCCCTGCTCAGCACACTGAAAGCACAAACATTGCACCCTCAAGCCTAACAGTAGCAAAGACGTCCAAGATGATTAAGATAAGTGGGTCAGTTACATAAGGCTGTGAACGGTGTTTCCAGAAGTGTGTTGTTATTTATAAAGCACCATAAGGGACTTTGGAGATTCAAAGACAAATAAATCATGACAGAGTCCCTCCCTGAGGGTGTCTGTAATGTACAACTCAAAACCTTCCGGGGTGTTAAATGCCTCCTGTGAGGTGCTAAGTGCTATCAGCTCCCACTGACTTTAACGCGTGTAAGAATGCTCAACACCTTGAAAGCCCTAAGTACTTTGATCTCCAGCGGTATGTCCACTTACCCAGTTCTAACATAATGAAGTAGCAAATGATAACTATGCCAAAAAACAATACTCTGCAAGGGACAGATGGAGGACAAGGCCACCTAGATTTGCATGTCTGGATCCTACAGTACAGAGATTTGCAGAGAGGAGATGGACGTCTCTGTGAGGCTGAACAGAAAAGTGACCTCCCATGAGAGTGCAGCAAGACACAAGTGAAAACACCACAACCAAAGCTGACCTTCAGCAAGGGCCGGGGCAAGACACCTCACTGCCCTAAGCAGTTTTGGGGGGATTTCTTTGGTTTGTTTTGGGTTATTTGGGGTTTTTTTTAGCATTTTCATTTCAGTTGCTTCGTGAATGTTAGTCGTGTCTTTAAGTAACAGTAAGCCAACTGTGGCATAAAATTTCCTTTCCTAACAGGTAAGTGATCCAAACTGAAGAGATGCAAGGGTGTCCTAGATCAGACTATAAATCTGATTCAGCTGCTGCCTCCAAGCCCAATCTTTTAATTAAATTTTCTCCTTTTATAAAGGCTTTTTTCCCTCCACATGAATCTTGCAGAAATGGGTTTGACTTCTCTTTCTTTCTATTTCTTTTTTTCATTTTTTTTTTCAATCTTTAAATCTCCAGGTAATTTAAGCTGCTTCCTCCATGTAATCCTTGCTCAGGGCATTGCTACAGTTCCATAAAAATTTCAATACACAGAGAGACAGGTCAATCCTTATAATGAAGCTTATCTTGCAGGAGTTGTAATACTTGAGACACATAGTCAATGTAATATTTATGTGCTCTATTTATTAACAACTTTGCTGACTAACAGTGAAAGTTATTTGTTTTGTTTTTTTTTTTTTTAAAATCAAACTACCTATATTTCCATACAGACAGGAGCAGATTATGATGCTTTTCTACAGAGTGGCACAGAACCAACCCTTCAAATCAGTAAGCAGGTCATTCCAGTGTGTACAGGAGGGAAAATACTTTTCACCTTCTTAGCACTTATTATTTGAAGATATCACAGTGGTTTTTAAGAGATCAAGGATAATGAAGACCCAGTGTCCATTAAAGTGAATGAAATTACCCTTTCAACTGCAAAGTGATCTGTGTCCATGCCTAAGACTTACAAGCAGAGATGGAGAAGTACAGTCACTGTGGGGTTTTTTTGCCATCAGAAAAACTCCTCCTGGCACACATGCACATCACACACACTACCTGGCTCTATGAGCAGCTGGCAGTGTGAAATACATTGGGACTTTCACATCCAACTAACTCTAAAAAAGGGACAGGACAACTCTAATTCATGTCCACAGTTTCAAAATGTTGCAAAAGTAAAATTCTTAAGTGCAACAACTGCTTCTAGTTCCAGAGACAGTAACACAAATATAGGTAGTGTCCTAAAAATAAACCTCTTCCTAGGTGGATAGAGACATGAAGAGTCAGAAGAGATATGTGAGTTTAGTTACACACTGGTGGGAAATGGCAGAGAGCTTTCCAGCCCTGTCATCCTCTGCTGCCCAAAGGGCTCTCTAAACATGTTGTTGTTTTCACTGGGATTTCATTCCAATGGGGAAAAACAATCCATCAAAAATATTCACTTACTCCACTCTAAAATGCTTATTGGCTTTATGAGGTAATAATAAACATATTCATATTAAATTTTATTCCTGTGAAAGAGGAACAGCAGCAGCACATATAAGAGCAGTTAAATTCCACATTTTCCCAATTCACTGACAAAACCAGATTTCCTTTCCATCTCGCATTTCATACAGGGCTAGATTTCAAATGAGGACTGACTTCTGCAGACGTATTTTTGCTTCCTGCATAATTAGGGCACCTCCAGTTGTGTGCCAACCTTCGAGCAGGAAGAACCAGGCTGAATACTTGTGCATCCTTCCGCTTCTGTGTGGCCACAAATCAAAAATAGTCTGCATCCTAAATTCCTTTAGAAGGTTCAAAACCACAAGAAAGGCTCAGGGCTTCAAAAGCTGTACCCGAGTGCTCTACACTAACCACCATGAAATTGCTTTGGCTACTTGTTATGTAGATCAAACTCAGGTTTCGGCTTATATCTTTTTAAAGCAAGCTCCTAGGCACCAGCACAGCTCCAAGAAGGCAGTGAGAGCACTTCTGAGAAACTCACCCAGATGCTAAGAAAAAAAAATAATCAAAGAACAAAACTTCAGTTAGAAATACAGTGCATCAGCCACTTGCAAAAGTCGATCTGGGAAAGACAGCCAGAGAAAACGGAGCACGTTTGTGTGTGTACATATAAATATATGTTTATACCATACATACCTACATATAAATGTATATATGTATGTATACATATATATAGGTATGTGCAGTATAAACATGTCAGATTATCAGCCTATATAAAAGAAGTACAACACTGCTAAGAGTTGAGAGAGACAATTTTCTGAGATGCTTTTGCATGGAAGGGACTTTATGCTTTGCTATCCATATCTGAGAGATATCTGGCTCTCCACAGGACATGGACTCACTGCACGTTGCTCTGGCTCCCTGGATGGTGTGTGCTCCTTGTTCAGCAGCAGGTTTTCTCATTCTATGTACCTGAACATAAGACCTTACTGTAGACTTCGTCCTCAGAATGCTACAAGCAACTGAGCCACCAACAGCTTTTTAAATGCCTTCGTACACTTGGAGAGTGGCTCCAGCACAGTTTCACAGCACCTGAACTTGGCAAAATGGCATTGGTCTTAAAATAATGGAGATCATAACATTTTTATCTAATAGCACTTGACTTTGTTCCTATTACCTATAGTAATAACGTTCCATAATACAGGCAGTTGTCTGCATGCTGTGCCCCTCTGAATAATGCAGTTTAAATTTCTATGAACAGGCATAATATAGCTTGCCTCGCTCTCCATGGAATTCTTTCTTTGTCCATAAAATGCTTTCTAGTAATTTTTACTTGGAAATAAGAATGCTTGTGAGGCAACATTTCGTTTAATTAGACCCTGAGAAAGGCAGATATGGCTCAAGCACTGGCTGATACTCATCTGTCTTCCAATAAAAGCTGCTTGCAGATATAGAAAAGCTGTTTAAGTGGCTTTGGCAAGACACGCAAGGCAATGTTTACACTTCTTTGTACACAGATCTGTCCTTAGATGTATTCAGGATATTTTTTCAAGTCTAAGAGTTCTGCTATTGCTTTGGATACTCAAAAGGCCTCTCTGCTATTGAGCAGGTTTAAAAAAAACACTGTCCCAAAGGTTGTGCTATCACTCAGCAGTGTCCAAATACCACTGTCAGCATCTGTAACCACTTGTTGGGTGCTGTTTTGAAGTGGAGAAAGAAAGCAGAGCATGCAGAGCACCCATCTTCAACAAGTAAGGTGGAGGCTCTTCTTGGCTTAAACCAGTGCCAAGAATTGAAAGACATGAAACATCAACTCATTCTGATCATAGACCCCTCCACACAGAAGGAAAATGCTGAGGAGCCTCCTATTTCCTATTTTTCTATGTTGCTGGTCCTATCTGTCAATAGGAGATGCTTTCAAGCCTTCAACTAGCAGCTACTCTCATTAATGAAACTATACAGTTCTATAGTAGATCATCCAGACAGCATTTTCTGAAAAAGAAACAAATCAGAAAATAGGAAAAGACACAAAGGTCAATAAAACCTCTTTGGAGTATCCATCAAGTGATGTTTACTCTCATCAAAAGGTTATATTTCTCTGAGAGCATTACAGACTGAAGCACTTTGTGCTGTGATGCATAGGAAGCGACAGGGATGTTGCAAACAACGCACAGACTGGAGAACAGCACTCCACCTTGCGCCATTCAGGGCGAGAGGACGCTAAATCCTTCTTCAACTTCATTCACAAGTCTTTGCACATCAAATTCATTCTAAATTAAAATTGAGCAATGGGACTGCCAGGAGCAATATCTTATAAACTTCATCTGCTGTCCAGCTTTTCAACACCCTCAGCAGGAGACTGTGCACATCCACCTCAGCATCAGCCAGTGACTCTCATTGTCCTGAAGGATCCTTATAATTTTCGTAGTTGAATCACAGTACAGGAAAAAAGTGTAAATCTCATTAATTAAATGGTGTAATTCTGAATGGTTGGGTCACTTCTAAGACATAGTTAGCAAAATCAAAAGACAGGACCTCAAGACATCATCCAGTTTATGCCACCCACACAAGTGGCAAAAATCTACTCTTTTCACTTAAAAATCCAAACGGAAATAGCTCTCCTTTTAGAATGATGTTGCTCCCCTCCTTGTCCTTTTCTTGTCTAGAAGAATAAAAAATCTCTTAACTTCAACACAGGAAAGTGACATTAACATCACATGTGTGTTGAAATGCCAAAGTCCACATTTAATACCATGCTGTATCAGGTCAAAAAATGAGAAATAACTGCGCAAAAACATCTCCAAACATAATGTGTGAAAACTATACTAAACAGATTCATTGTGACTGTTGACAGAAAGAAGTAGGTTTCAGCGAGGTGTACAACTGTTCTTCTCCCCCAGATTTGCCTTGCTACTGACTCTAGACTTCTGTAAGACTGTGTGGATTTGGCTTGTTCTGCTCTGAGAAAGCATCATTTCTATTTAAACTGCAGTAATGGAATTTTAAAGAAAAATTAAGGTGGAGCTTAGTCTTCTAATCTTCAACCAAAACTAAGAGCTCCTTTTTATTGAGCAGAGTGCCCTTAGTTTCCCTTGACTTCAGTGCTCATTGCAGGCATTCAGCACATCACAGGAGATGCTTTTTATGGTGCATTACTACTGCCTTGAATCCATAACTCTTCAAAAGCCCAGTGCAAAACAAGAAGGCATGGGTATCCTAAATGACATTACTCAGAGGTGCAAGATGACTCTAACTTGTCCCCAGTAAAATTCAACAAAAAGCAAATCTAGTTGTGTAACTACAACCACCTCCCATGAAGCAGCAGAAAGTAAAGCATGCAGCAGAGAATCAGGGCAGAGTATAGGAGAATACCTGGTTGCATCCTTTGAAAGAAGGGAGGATGAGTGAGTGTCTTGGGCATATGCAACTCCTGGACTGGTGCAGCTACTGTCTAACCATAATAAATACTATCTAACCATAATAAACACCATTTCCAGAATCTCTGACAATTAAGCCCAAGGCATAGGAGAAATATCCTTGCATTGAAATTAAGCATGAAAATGCAAAAGTTATTAATCCATTTTGCCCTAATGCATGGGAACATAATAGATCTGAATACCAAAGCATCAATTAAAACACAGACACTTCAAAGCATATCAACCAGGTAGAAAATATTACTGGATTGTCTGTGCTCCTCTGAAAAGAATACCCTGACCACCCCTAGCAAGGCTCATTTATTCATTTAAAGAAATATAATCTTTAAAAACTTGCTCTAGCCTTTGATCTCCAGTCATCAGTATAAAAGGCATTTGGAGTACTGCTCAGACTTAATTAGCTTGCTCCTTTTTTATACGTGACCTCAGTCACACTCTAATTAATCCATTTATAGTTAAAAATCTATCAGTCAAATCCCATAATTCATTCTTAAGACAACTTCACAAACGGATCCACTCCTCCTCCTAATTTGTTGCACTACTAGTAACATCCACTCCTCCCTGGGACAGTCCCTCTTTCCCACCCAAGAAAAAAAAACAAACTAGAAAGCGTACAAATCCAACTGAACTGGGATCTCCCAGAGACAGAGATCCTCAGCACACAGAATAAAAAGCAAAATGTTAAGTCTTATTTTGTAAAAAAGAACTATGAAGAGCTGAATCCCACCTCCTGCACTGCACTGAGCCACTGCTGCACATAATACTGAGAGCTGTCAAGAGATTTAATTAGGATACAAAATCCAGCGATTTAAGAATTCTTTCTCCTTAGAACATTCTTAGGGATTTGCTCAGAATTAGAGGATGGTTTAAACATTAAAGGGTTTTTCTTCCTCCTTTAATGAGATCAGCTGCATAGTGGAAAATGAGACTTTATTTATCTAAATATCACATGAAGAACTGAATAATTTAATAACCTCTCTCAACTACATCCAACCCAATATATTTACATATCTTTTTTCTTTTGCATATAAAATACTTATTTTGTATTTGACTTCCAATGTATAAACAATTCTTAGCTTTACAAACCTTAAAGATAAATAATTAGGATTCTGTATTAAAAATCAACTGTTTTCTTTCCAAGTGATAAAAAGTCCTTAACTTTATACTTACATGCAACTCAGAAATCATACAATAGTTATTCACTTAAGCTAGATCTCTTAATGAATATTTCTTGACATAAAAACATGGAGAGTTTTTCCCTCTGTTTTTTAAAAAAGTGTCACCTCATTAAAAAGTTTTATGTACCATTCTAAAATCAGGGTTTGTCCGTTTTAGATCAAAACTAGCATTAGGAATCAATAACAAATACCACCAAATTGATCATTAGGGACCTAGGAATGCCCGAGTTATGCATTCAGTTAAATACAGTTTTACAGAAAACTTCAACACTTCAAGGTTTGGAAAATTAATCATCAAATACTGGAAATCTTAAAATCTAGTACATCTATTTACTTTTGATACTGCTTCAGCTATCACTAGGGTCAGACTCTGCCACCCTTGCAAATGTTTACTGACTTAAAGGAATGATCAATTTAGTTTACATTAATTTAGTGCAATAAAGTCAGTGTAATCAGTTCACCTGGAATTAACTAAAAGGACTGAGTATTGGGGAAAAAAAACCACAACAAAACAACCAGGAAGATTTCTTTTCTCCTTCTGATGCATGAAAAATAAATAGGTGTGGAAAACCAGGATCTCATCATTCAGAAGGACAGGTTAACCAAGAATAACCAGTCTAGTTTAATACCTAGAAGTATTATTTTAAACAATTTAAAACACAAATTTACTTGGATTAGTTAAAAAAAAATAAATTCTCTTGCATACAGCACAAATAAAGTAGCTTTACGTAACTAATACTAAAGCAATTTTACAGTACGGGCTTTCTGTATTTTATTTGAAATCCAGTTTGCACCCTTAGTAAATTTGTTATAAACCCTGAATGAAAAGTTGGTAAATAAAAATAAAGTTGTTCACTGTTTTCTTAGAGATTAAAGCCTAGAAGTTGAAAATATGAAACAGAAAATAGAAGCTGTATTATTATTACTTACAGTTGTGTATAGTGAATTCTCTTGCTGCCAAAACCTGCCAAATTTGGTGTAAATTACGTACTTTGGGAAATCATCATGTCTTACAGTTTACTAAATAATCTCAAACCAAGCCTCAATCTTAAAAAGCTCAAAAAGTAAAAATGAAAAACACCCATGTTAATTAGAGAGACTAGATGGACTTCTCGTCATGGTGACATCAAGGGTGCATCTCCTCTCCCCATGTAATTCTGTGGCTGTGCTTGAGCTCAACAAATGGAAAAGCTTAATTTGTGCGCAGCTGCCAGGGTTCCCTCTGCTCACCAGTCGCTCTTTCTTAGCAGGAAAACATGCACTTGATTAATATTTATTAAGGCCTTTTAATGGTGCTGGCCAGTTTTCGTGCTTCCACTTCAATCCATGGTTGCCTCCAAAGAGAGTGCTATGAAATAAATCAGCTCCCCATTTGCTGTATCTGCTTCCCTGACTGTAATATATGGCTGTGTATTGTGGCAAAATGCAAGTTAGGAGGTTTCCACCTCAAGTTGCTTTTCCCCTGTCAGCTGCAAATAGCACGTAGAGTGCAAGAGTGCAGATAGCTGTGATCTCTCACTGCTCCCTTCCATGTCAAAGATGCTCCTTGATCAGGTAAAGCAGGAGAAAAGTGAATGAGGGAAATTTAAGTAGGTTGCAAAGATGCACTGCGCAGAAAGCAATAAAGTCCTGTGGCTTTGTGCAGGCTTGGAAACGGACTCAGTTGTGGGTTTTGATCACTGTTCTTTTCCAGTTGAGGACACTCTGGAGCATTCCTAACTCCTCTGTCCCTGCTCAGCCTCTGCTTTTCATAGGGCCATGACCAGTGCAAGCTCTCCCTTCCCAGCAGGGCACCGGAAGACAACGGCAGAGGCCAACATTTGGTGGGTTTCCTTCATCAGGTGCAAATGTTTTATAACAGAATCAAAGGAGAGAACAGAGAAATGGGGTGATATAGGGAGCAATTCATCTTATTTGAAGGAGACATCTGAAAAAAAATTGAATCCATCACTCTCTAAGACTGTCTATATCTCATAATTAACAACAAAGAGTTTCTTGATAAGCCCAGATGCAGGTGTAAACATTAGAAACTTCTGAAGTGGGATCCATCAATCCCACCCACAGCATTTTCAGAGAGCTGAACTGCTTAGGTGTCTTTGAGTTTCCTCTGCCTGGAGTTTTGCTGTTATCAGCAAACCAACATGCTGAGGTCCAATAGCACAACACATGCAGAGTTAGAGAGTGAACGCTTTGGACAGTGTGCACATCTAACTATGCCATGGAATAAAGGAAGATTATTAACAGTTTAGGCAAAAGCTGATGAGGCAACAACCATCTATATGTTTGAAAACTCTGCTGGCTAACCTAAGCTGACACATTTTGGGTGTCTGACACATGGTAGACACCCAAGTGCACTGTGTGTTGCCTGGCAGTGTGGTCACAAGCGCAGCAATGAGCTCTGCTCAAACATCGAGAGGTTTATCTGCAGGTGAGCAAAGTCAAGCTGCACTTGGAATGAAAACCTTAGCACATGGGACATTCCAGCCCCTCCTTTGGCAACCTCTGCTTACATTGGCTGGGAGCCTGAGGAGTTAAGAATTCCCAAGGACAAGACAATCTCTAAGGACAATACACACAGAACAGAAGTAGCATGATCCTATTTATGCCATGAGCAAACAGCAGTAACAGAGTGATGAAAAGCTGGAGATGAAACTGGCTCAATCCAGTGTTGTCAATTGTTCAAGTAAAAGACTGAAAATTCTAATAAAGGTTTCCTTTAAAAAGAAAATATTTGTATATACGGGTACAAGTCGTGAGAACACAACATCAGTACTGGCAAGCAGATCTTCAAAAGATGAACGCTCTCAGGATACAAGTAAGGAGCTGACACTTTCCCAGCACTGGCAAAGCACACTCTCAAGATTAACTAAAAATGAGACCATGTTTATCAGTAGTTCACCACCAATGCCAGATTCTCATAGTCTGCTTTTCATTTTCATCAAGCCTGCTTCGTTACCACGGTCTTGATGCAAATTAAAATAAAGGCATCACTCTCTAGACAGATATACAATTTTTGTTAGAAAGGCAATGAAGCCGGTTCCTGTTCCTGCAAACAATTATGCAGTAACATGTCTTATTTTCTACAGATGGCTTAATGAGTCTTCATGTGTGTAGAAAGTTACCCACAGGCATATTTGCAGTAGAAAGGGCATGGTTATCTCTTAGCTGCAGGGTCTTCCAGATACCCAAGAAATTACTATTCTTGAGAGCAAGAAAAGCAATGCTATGAAATTATCATTCGACCAAGTATTTTGTAATTGTGCTTTAACAGTTACACCTGGTGCCAACATTCTTAGGTGGGACTGTGGAGGTCAATATTCACAGCACAGCCAGAAACCCCATCACCTGCCCAAGCAATGCCATCCCCTCATGAAGAGACTAAGTTGCAGTCTGCTGTTTAGTCTCAAAACACCTCTCAAGGCTCTTGGCTGTATGAGGATTTTGGCACAGAGCTGGTGAGAAAGGATGGCCATCTCTGCAGGAACAACCTCCCCAGGATGGTGAGCTGTGCCCAGGAAAGGGTAGCATCAATGGGACGGGGACACCAGGCACATCTTTGTCACATGAGTGGGAGTGCTGCTGATGGGGGAAGCCCCACCATCCCAGTAATGTCTCCAAATGTAGGGAATGCCCAGAAATGTGCCAGGAGACAGTCAGGACATTATGCTGACAACCATTACAGTTCTCCCATGACTGCAATGATCACAGCAAGTCTGTCATTACCCATCCTACTTTTCCTCGCTGGCTGCTCTCAGCAAATGTCTTTAGACTTTTTGAAGACTGAAGCACATTTTATCTGCTGCAGCTCTTTGTTCCTTAGGACAGTCCAGCTGTGATAATTTCCACCTCTCCTATACAATTTTTATCCAAATCCTGACTTCAAATTGCATGGGAACACACTTTCTCACTGTCAATAAATGTTTCCCCTTGCTTCTTGTCAACATGAAGACACAGGGCATAAGAAATAGAAACTTTTGTCAATGACTGTTGTACGTATGTTACTTGCTTCCACCACGGTGGGACTAGGATGACAGAGTTGTCACAAATCAGAGACAAGGCAGCCCCAGGTGCCCTTGGCTGAGGCTGGGAGACTGGAAACTGCTCCCTTACAGTCTGCATGGAGCATGGACCCTGCAGCTACCCGGGAGCTGAGTGAGGAGTACACAGCCCAGGGACCTTCAAAGAGATTCTGAAAGGAAACAGCTGGTGCTTCAAACTCCCCTGCGTGTTTCTGAAAAGCTGCATGAAGCATGTAAAAGGAAAGGAAATATTTGTCTCTGAAAAGAAAACAAAAAGTTATTAAAAATCTAGGAAGATGTGACACCATACAGGAAAGTAGGTAGAAGTAGTTCTTAGAAAATACGTAACTTAATATTTGTCCCATTTAAGTTGTCTTATATTCCTATTTCACATTAGGCCAGGAACCAGGAAGGGTCCCTGCTTGCTGAAATGCAGGCCAAAGACCTTGTAAGGGCTAAGTGGATGAAGGCGTGACTGTGAGCTGGAACATCCCTCTGTAGGAAGGGATAACAAAACCCACCTAAAATCTGGGGGAACCCCATACAGGTGACAGTAGAGGTGTGAGAAATGCTGCCATATTTGTATCTACAGTGCAGTTGTACTGCAAATAGCTATAGAAACTGGAACGGAATTGTAAAAGTCCAGTGTTAAGAAAAATAACACCGTAAAACACAAACATAAATTGGAAAGTTGTTCTGTCATATAGAACAAATAGATCTCCTGGCTTCGTAACCAGCACTGTTGTCAAAATAATTATCAGTGAGCAAAGCAGAATCTATGGTCCATTAAGGTGATGAGGAGGAACCTCTCAGGGACCATTACCAGCCCAGGGTTAGACCTCATTAACCCTAGTTAAGCCAAGGGGGATTATATGCTGCAAACCAGAGCTGAATTTGGCTTTAGATTTACCACTTGTTTACACAAACAGATCAAACAGCCTATTTCTGTTTCCAGACACCCTCACTGACCACTCTGTGCTTCCCTGGGAAACATCTAATAAAACAGACACACTATTCTGCATTAATGTAGCAGTTTTCAAACTCAGTCAGACTGGTCAAAGGCAAGGCCTCATGCTTTTCTTCAGACAATTCTGATCTTCCACCTCACCCTGCAGGCCATGCCAGGGGAGTTTGACATCCCAGTGCCTGCAGGAGATGAGGAGCAGCCAGTTCCTCTTGCTTGCTCCAAAAGCTGGAGTAGATGCTTTGCCCATGACATTTGTCTGCAGTCAGACCACAGAAGTTGCATTTTATGAGCAAACCAAATGCAGTTAGGAAGTCAATGATCTTTGCTGATGAATTCAATGGTAACTGGCAGGATTTTGGCTTGGGCTGAGTAGTACTTTCCTAAACAATTTCCAAGCAGGGAAGCACAGGCTATGGACCGCTCCCCAGGAGCAATTTGCACGTAGCCACCCTACCTTGGAGACTAAACCAAGGCCTCAGCAGAGATCTGCGCTGCCCCATGCCAGATACCATCAATAGTAGAGAACAGTTTCAACCACATTCATCATGTTGGTCCAGATGTACTCCTGAGGCTAAATTCAGTGGCTTTCTCAAGAAAACAATGATAAATTAGCCCTATGCTGCAGTATGGGAATTACTTCACCTTGACATCTCACACGAGCAAACACAAGATGACACTGCCTTCTCATGGTGGCTTTCCTTCCCAAACAAGAGATCACTCACGCAGGCCCTATACATGTTAGGATGCAGAGAGAAGCCTCACACAGTCTGGGTGTCCTTCTGGTGAGCAAATCAAACCCTTGCCCCCACCACTTCACAAACACAAACCCTACAACCCTCGGGACCAGCTGGAACAAGGTGAAGACAGGAAGGACGATGCAGTTCAGGTGCAAATCAGATTTGTGCTCAAGCATCCCCTAATCCCCATTGCTGGGGAGCTTCAGCTCACCACATTTCTAAGGGATAAAGTGATGTATATCCATCCCTACATGCTATGCAAACAGCCAGAGACTCAGAGGGTAGCACACGGGCAAGCAGAGACATCAATCTGCCATAGCTAAGCATGTCCAAGTCCGCTATTGTCACTGGGGGATTTGTAACAGTTGTGCTTTGGAAAACAAAACAAACAGTGGTGCGCTTCTGTACGCACAGCTCAGGCAGCTCACCAAAATGAAACCAGACGAGTGAGGACTGCTTGACCTGGAGGATTTAATTAGAACACACACACACACATCCCCCCCAACCCATCTGAAAGGTTTCGAGTTTTATTCTTACTACCTTGTAAATTTACTGCTCTTATTCGAAAGGAAAATTCACGATCTCAAATGTCAAGAAGTTATGTTCAATTTCCTCCTGGTGTTTTGACCTTCTCAACATGAGGGAAGTAACCCTTAAAGAGCCAGTGGAGTGAGGCTGCAGACAATATTTACATTGAAGGGGTTCTGCATGTCAGTCGGGGCAAAGCTCCTCACTGGAGACCTCTCAACCATCTCTGATGCAGAAGATACCCCCTGATTTCAATGGACAAGTGTAGAAGAAATAACAACATTTTTCAAAGAATTTGCAAAACCAGTGAATAACCTAATGAAGTCCAGCTTAGATTCCAATATGGAAACTCAGAAACATTTCTTGTCTACTTTAGTTTTCAAATTCACAGTATAAAACCAGAAATTAGGTCCTCAGTTTTTCCTTGTTTTAGTGAAACAGCATCTCATGCAGCCAAGTGGGGTTGTAACACAATTCAGTGAGAAGCATTCTGAGGAGCCAGGGTGAATTCTAGATGGTTAGCCATTTACAGCTAAAATTTCCAGAAGGAAATAAATCACTGAATTTCATTTTGGGCATTGCTGAAAATATTACTCAAGCTGCAAAGGAGTTCATATTCATTAAATATTACTCCAGTTTCCGGAAAGAAAGGAAGAGAGTGAGGATTTCACCATATTATCTGTAGAAAGAGAGCTGGTAACAAAAATACAGAAAATGTGAAAATCTCATCTGTCATGTCAATTATGAATACACCCTAAAATGATGAGGACAATTCAGTGCAATTTCATCTAAAAGTGCATTTGCTTGGCTGCTGGAAGGCAGCAACCAACTAGTACAGCACTCCCTCCACAGTGGTCTGGTTGAAATCCAGCCTGTGAAAGTTATTTCCATCCATCCACAGGCTTTGGAAGAGACAGGTTGCCCACATGCTAAAAGCTACTATCACAACATCCATCTTGGCTGGCAGCTTCAGCTGCAAGGCTGAAGAAGTAAATGTTCGTGCATGATGAGCATGTCCTCCCCTCCTTTTGCTCACCCAGGACCACTGCTGTGCCTCAAAACAGCGGTAACACTGGAAAGTATGCCCATATGTCTTGAAGAGGAATGTGAAACTGAATGCCAATAACTTTCAGCAAGTCAGCTCCAAACCATTTGGGGATTTCCACACAGACAGCACAAACTTCTCTACCCAGTGTTGTGCCAAGAATCATTTCAACAACTGTCACCATCTTTCCATGCTCAGCTACACCAGCTATTCAGAAACGCTATGTGCAGATAGGACCCTGATGCTAAGGAAAACTCTTTCTTCTTGTTACAACAGCATTGCTGCTGCTGCAGTACAGTGAAAGGGAGGTGAAACTCAGCTCCTGGGATCTGTGGCATTGATTTGTGTTTGTTTTCATCCATTGCAAGAGATCAATGAGGCACAAGAGTGAAAGAAAGATGGCCCTCACTGGCATGAAGTTTTACAAGCATCCTCCCACCACTTCAGCCAGCTTGCACATTTCATAGCATTATGAAGTTTAAATGCCATGGGATAGATCTGTCTGGCAATAAATTCAGCCAAAGGCAATCTCTTAAAAAGCCATCATTATGTAAGGGTGTGCTTGCTCATTAAAATGAAGGATGGAAAATACAGTATGCATCACAAAGTGTAATTCAAAATTGATTTCCTATCGTGACACATTTAACAGAGGCTATTCTGCATAGTGCCTTTGCCATGGTCTAAATCAGGACTGTTTTCCCACTTTTCTTCCCTTTCATCTTCTCCTGCTTGCCCAGTGCAGGAGACTGTTTCAAGGCAATGCCTTCATCTTTGCTGCACACCAAAAGTAAAGCAAGGGAGGAGTGCTGCTCCTATCCTGGCAGCTCTCCATCACATCTTAAAACTCTTCCTTGAACCATAAAAGCACATCACTCATTTTATTTTGCTACTCGTCAAAGAAGAACTGGTTGCTAACAGCAAAAAGAGCCACTTGTGAATCATGCCAGCTCATGGTCTTATCCTGCCAGGAGCTCTGTCATCTCAGTTCCCACCAACGCTCTGCTTCCTACAAGAATCTGGACCGTGCAGGATTGGCCTTTCCTAGAGACTTAGGGGATGCTAGAGTTATGTTTCTACTTTGGAGACTGTATAGAAACTCTGTCACAACACCCTCAATTTTTCAGTTGAGCTTTTCTTTCTATTTATTTAGATTTTAGCTCTTCAATCACTTCAGATTTGTGCAGATTCTGTTAAATAGATCTTTTTATCCCAAAAATCACTTTACCACCAACACTGCTTGGCAACCTTGTCTGCAAACTCAACAGAGATATCAAGGGCTACAGTGTAAACTATACTTCCCAGATGCGGTCTTTTATTGGATGGTGCCCTTGATATTACTGGTACTGTGCCTGCACCCCCTCCCAGGCTTTCAAGTTGATGCTACATACACACAGAGCCATGTTCATGCCTACAAAAGAAGTTAGCTTCAGTCAGTGTTACACAGGTAAAAAACTAGAAGACTTCAATCGCAGTGGAAATAAAATGCAATGAGGTGCCCATGAAGAGCCACTTCAGAAAGGCAACCTGCCAAAATACCACACTACAACCTGCAGCGTAAAGCAAACAGGTGATGGGGCAAAGGAGCCTTGAGTTGCTCAAAGTCCTCTTTGCTCACTCCTGATCCCAACACCCTGGGGCTGGGAAGGCCACGAGCATAATTCACTGACAATTTCTCGATGTTACAGCCTTTCCACTAGCCTGCCCTGTGGGCTACGGTTGTCCTGCAGGATGTCAAACACACAGTACCACTCTCCTTACTCAATCCATGTCCCTTATATGCCTTTGCCTCCTATCCAACACACTTCAAACCCTTCCCACAGGACCCTGGACAGGCAGCTGGGTTCCTAGGTAGGGAAAGAGCTGCCCCAGCAGGGCTCAGGCACTGCCCTGCTCCTTGCACCAGGAACAGGGCTGCCAGGGCAGGAGTAAGGAGCTCACACAGACATATATTTGTGCCTCACATGCTACAAAAAAGCTGCAACTCCCCAACTTTGAAACTTGCAGAAATCATTAAAAGATTATTAAGTGCCTGGAGTCCAATGTAAATTGGACTTTCCATTAATTCTATTTTTAGAAATAATAATTGATCTATTATTATTTCTATTCTGCAAGAGGGAAAACTCACAAACTCAGCGTTCAGACCAGAGCAGCTCAGGAAAACAAAGCAGCCTGACATCCATGCAAAGCCCATCAGGGTTCAGCTCTTGAAATACTGCCCTGTACTTGAGCTACAGCACCATACTTGGTCCCTTTTGTCTTCCCAAAATAGCAGCTAGCAGGGCTGGAGAAGAATCAATTCTCAAGTAAATCTCATGCAAATTGGAACCACACAAAGGAGGCTATTAAACTGCAATGGACATCAGCAGCACCACTCTCAGACATGCATGTCATGTTTCAAAAGAGGCCGGTATTAATTAAAAGTGGGTCCCGACTTATTTATGTTTCTTTCCACTGTGATTTGTTATTTTAATCACTGAAATACTGGACACCCATGACCCATTCCATTGTACAGTTTTATTCATAATTAATGCATGCACATAATCTTTATTAAGTTACATACAAATAATAATAATGTTTTACCATCAATATATAAAACAACAAATGAGGTTTTGTCTGTAGTTTCAATCTGTCCAATAATGATATTTAAACATATCTGAAATTAAACATCACAGATGTTCATCAGATAGAAGTAGGTCTGCAGTACCTTTGCATGAGTAATGCTCCACAAAATAATTAAAATTTCACATTTATGTAACACTTTCCATCTCCAAGGGATCCCAGAACCTATTAACAAGTACAGCAGAAGAGACATATTTTGCAATATTTTGCCTTCCTGTGACAACTTCCTTCCATGGGTTTCAGATCTTTCACAAACACTAGTCAACCCTTCAACACCCCGCCATGTGCTGCACAGCAAAGGGGACCAGCACTGCAGAGGGCACACAGCCCTGAGGAGGAGCTGAATGGCAGCAAATTGAAGTAAAAGCTGACTTTGTACCATCCACCTCAATTTAGCAAAAGTTTCTATTTAAAAAAAAAACCACCTTAGTTGTATGTTTAAGTGCGCTTTACTGGATGTGAAGGCAGCCTCAAGCATCTTGCTGAATGCAAATGTGTGCTGAACAAGGTCCTGGGAAAAGTGTGGTGCAAAGGAGAGTGTGGTCACTACTGGCCCGTGAAGGCAGGTCCTCCCTGCCTTCTATTTGTCATAATTACTTCCAGTTATACATGAAATAACCTAGTAAGTTGGGGTTTACATGTGGTGAAAATAACTAAATACCCTCAGACCCACAGCCTTTTATTCTGTTACATAAATCCCCACATCTTTAACAGGTCTTGCAACTCACCTTTCTTTCCCTGTATATTTTCCAGTTTTCCAACTGACAGATTTTCCAGTTGATGTTTTCTAGAAGTGTCTACATTTTAAATCAAGGATAGTTCTCCAGAATTTTCTGTGCTGAATGTTCTTACTTGAGTAGCACTCCATATAGTGGACAGGTACCACTGGGTGAAGCAAGGGGAGAAGCTGCCACCCAACTGCTCTCTAAAGGATGCAACAGATCATTCCCAAACTCAGTTTTTTCTGCACTGAACTAAGCCTACAGCACACCCAGATCTAGGTACAAAGCTGCGGCAGCTTGCCAAGGCAGCCTCTCTTTTAGGCATAAGGAAGAACTGACTAAATGCAATTCACTTTAATGTCTTAAAACTTCCTGTATCTGTAATAATGATTTTGTTGAAAAGAATGTGATTTGGGGATCCTGGAAAAAAACTATATAGAGAGAAAGAGATTTTCACATAAACTGTTCACTACAACACCAAAATATTTACAAGCTCTATTCAGAAGCCTGAAAATCTTATTGATTTGTGGACAACATAGTGGCCATTGAATTTTTCTTTCTGAGGTACTAACATTATGCTGGACTTTTGCCCCATCATACTGCAGAGGACACAGTGGATTCTGCCTAAGGCTTTAGCTGGAACATACTCTTTTCCCCCCTGTATTAGCAGTAAAGGGTGATATTAATAGGTCTAGGAGATTGCAGCTGACTGGAAAATGATTATCTTTGTCTACTAAGAAAATGAGAGCAGAGTCTGGGAAGAAATGTCTGATAAAAGTCCATAAATGTCCATCAAGTTCTAAGTCTAGCATTATAAAATCCTCCTTCTTTCTAAGTTGTGCACTGATGGCAAACAATGTTATGAAGTATAATGATTATTTCAGCCTAAGGTTTTCGTTGTTTTTAACTTTTTCTTAACAAAAGATGGAAGTCTGTGGTTAATTCTTCATCTGAAACCAGACTCAAAAGAGGAACAATGATATTCTGTATTTTTGCTGCTTATTATTTAGTGCTGTTTTCCAGTTTTGTTTAAATGCCAGTTGTCAGGATTCAATTTACCCCCTCCGAGGGGGATGTCTGGTATCATTCTGAGAATAATAACTGCAATATATTATGTTAATTGAGCACTAATAAGCTTCACAGTGCTTTTGGCTTCCAAACAGGAATGGAAATGTCATTTTTTAAATAGAGTGCATTAAGCACCTCTCTATACCTGCATCACTCATTTCTGAATCTGAGAATGGGAGGCAGCCGCACAGGTTTGCTGGGCATTACAAAGAACATAAGGAAACACCAAAAGATCTACCTTTTAACACATTCTTCTTTAAAGTCCAAGCCTAGTTTGGGAAATTAGGAAATCCCACATGAAGAGTGCATTTCATCGAGATGGCCTCCCCTGTCAGCAGCCTCCAATGAACTTTAAATAATGAACTTCAAGGCTGTTGTCCCACATATCATCAATCTTAAAGACGAGGAGTCTCCAGCAGTGAATTTCTCTTCTGTTTAACTCTCAATAGAACTGTATTTCATGCAATTAATGTCAGATGCTGCTTGTGCATTTTGATCATTTCATTTACTTACAGCACAAGAAATGATCACGACCACAAATCCAAGGCATCTTTTGCACTCACTAAAACTTGGCAGTAAGACGGCGAGGTTATGCAGGCTTGCGAAAATTCTCATGGATAAAAGAGGATTATACTAGTTACCCTAATTAATATTTTGTTATTAGATAGACTACGGACAATGACCTTTAAAGATGAGCAAGAAGAATTCCCTCCCTCCTGTGTCCAAAAGAGATGAACATATGCAATTACATGCATTTGTATCAGCATAAGACATCATGGCCACCTTATATTTCTCATTTTGGCATGAAAAAAAATTAATAGGAAAGTTTTAACACTGCTTCACCTTGAACCTTTGCACACCACCCTCTCCCCAAAACTAAAAAAAACCCCAAACCTAAAACAGCATCGTGATTGTTTACACTATTTTAATAAAGGCAATGATACCTGGAGAGAACTTTGTACTCTTTCTACCTGTGACTGGACTTCTCAGTACCAAGCAGACAACCCTGGGAGGCCAGGTCTCATGTGCATAATGGACTCCCAGCTGCATGGCCAGAAGGGGCACAGCTGCTGAAGGTCTGAGGGACTGGTAGCCCCAAGCCTCTCACCACATCTACGTGGGTACCCATCCTGCTGCCTCACCAGCTGGTGAGGATGAGCTGGACTGTGCCACGGGGCTCAACACCACCAACCCCTTTCAAATTTGAATTTTCCATCTACAGTGATCTTGTACTGGCGTGAGGCCCATTTCCAGAAGCACACAGCTGCTCCTCCGCTAACTGCTCATCCATGCAGACCTTTCTCAAACACCTGCTTTCTTCCTTCCGCCACCACCATTAGGCTTATGCGCAGTTCTTCTACAAAATGCTTTTCCTCTGCCATGACACTAATGTCTTAAAATGTCACCAGAAAGCCAGCTGAGCAAGACCTCCCCAGCCAGCACTCACCCTGCTTGTCCACAGTGAAACTACACTTTTCCAGATGTTTTCTTACTACATCACTTCAGAAAGCTTCCAAGAAGTTTCCTGTCCTAACAGCAGATGTTAAGTAAACTAGACTACAGTTTTCCAGTTCATTTCTTAACCATTTAAAAATAATAAAAATTAAGTTATCTGGTACTTCATAGTCTTCAGAAAACTTTTTAGGGAAAGAGCACTTTCAAACAGGTCCTTTCATGGCTCACCAACCCCCTTGTACATTCACATCAAACAATGAAAAGAGGTTTCCTTTCCAGGCGTGGCAGACGTTATTTAAAAAGACAAAGGCAAAAATCTCACTAAGCCAGTAATACAGTTTTTAGAAAAATGGAAGCACTTCATCTTTCCCCATGGAGACCCTAGACCAAAACCTTCGCTGATACAAACTGGTCCACCTGTATCAATTTAAGAGTTCTTATCACAGTGATTCTGTCAAAAATGGTCTCATTTTTTCATTAGTTGTTCTTTGTATTATCTTTTTAAGATATGAGTATGTTTATTTTGAAGAAAATATTTTATGCTAGATTAATATTGAAGCTCTGGCAAAGGCCACAAACCCAGAAGTTTGAGATACATGATAAATCCAAACCTCTCCCTGAGTGTCCCAGATGAATGGGCACCCCCCCACATGAACTTGCACATCGAAGCGCTTCAGTTCCCAAAGCACACATACTCAAGCCCTTGCAGGTTACTCTGTATCCTTCTCTGGCGGCCTAATTTTTCCCTGTCCCAAGTTTCACAAAATCCACGTATATTACTTGTTTTGAAGCTATTTCAGATACACATTAAGACGAAAATCTAAAGGACTAGATACACTCACATATCACACTGACACCCTTTAACAAA
This sequence comes from Actenoides lindsayi, assembly GCA_025331215.1. NCBI lineage: Eukaryota > Metazoa > Chordata > Aves > Coraciiformes > Alcedinidae > Actenoides > Actenoides lindsayi. Next base: position 50,782 of record WTSP01016779.1, on the reverse strand, counting down.
ATACCATCAGCTCTGTAGGCAAGATGCCCAGTAGAAAGCTTTACAGCGGTGTTGCTAATATTGTTAAAGGTTGTAAAGACTTTGGTTAGTAGTCTTTTTCAACTGCCTGATGACTAACACATTTTTATGTGACACTGATTAAAACTGTACCAGTCCTTGATGCCAATTTAACACATTCGCTCCCAGTGACAGGTGCGCTGTCAGCTGATACCTGGCATCCAACAACTAGGCCAAAGTCTCCTTTCTCCACCACTGCTATAAATATTAAAAAGGGCCTACAGCAGTAAGATCTAAGACACCATGCCTTCCACTCCACTTTTACAGGACCTATTGCCATTCACTTGCAGATAAGAACTTTCAACATTTGAATTTCATGCATCTAATACTCCTGCATGGGATTTCCAGGACGGAAGAATACCAGGAGGTGTTTTGGACACACCAGATTTGCTACTCACATGCAGCACAATCAGGCAGCAGATGCCAAGCAGGTCCACCGCACGCTTCCTGGAAGCATAAGACTTGGACACATTTGGAGTATGATAGCTCTAGTCATGCTTCAGCAATAGTTTTATCTTGCTTCAAGTCAGAGGCGCAGGTAGGACAGCGATGAACTCACACGCATCAAAGCATGCTCATTAACTTCATGCTGAAGTTAAGAACATGCTTAACAGCTTTGATGAACCAAATCTGTAATGATCAGCCCAATCTAAACACGAAAACTGCACACCTCATGCAAGGGGGAAGATGGAGTTAACTGGGAAGAAAAGTCTATGAGAAATCTCAAAATCTTCCCTTGCTCAAGTACAGCCATTGCTCATGCAATACGCAAAGCAGAGTTGGGACTGTATGGTAGCATCTCGTTTGTAACTGCTTGTTCATTGTCAAAGGTATCCTGGGCACTGGGAATGATGCATCATCTTTTTACACATCATGCGTGATCGTTAACGCCTCTTATCTTTTAACCAGATATTAAAGATACAAGCTGCCATGAAAATAACCTAATTTATTATATACCACACTCATTTAGAAATCACCATTGATTTTTAAAAACCGCAGGGGGAAGTAATTAGATTTAGTAGGTAGCAAAGGTTCTAACTGATGGTGTTGAGTCCTTTTTTCAACACTCCCTACACAGAAAGTTGCAGAAAAAATAACTAAAAAGACTTTTCCTTCTCACCAGGCACAAAAATAAATAAATAAAAGAAAATCATCATTTCACCAAATGCATGAAATTAAATACGTGCTTGCTGACATGTACTGTGAGGGTGTCACTCAGGAGAGCATTTAAACGCATATGCTTGTATTTAATGAGTTATGTAAGACTTTGGAGTAGGTTTAACATCAAGCATGTGTGTCTGTGTTTTCCTGCACAGGGGAGGTGTGGTAAACCAAGGTCTCAGGAGCTGAAGCACCCCCAGGGTACTGGGCTGGGCAGTGAAGAATGCCAAGAGTGCCCCTGCAGAGCTGCTCGGCATTTTTCATGGCTGATCCCCCATGTTTCATAGGAAACACGCACATTATTGCACTTCAGCTGTGCCTGCCAAAAAAACATCTACAGCGGCCCTGTGGTGGTTCTTCCTCTACAACAAAGAATAGCTGATACCTCCTTGTCTTGCAATAACTCATACCCCTTTAAATCAAGTAGACAAAAATACATAAATCCCCCTTTTTTTTTTTCATGCCTGTGGACAGGTTAGCACAGCAGATGTTTTCAACATCCAGATTGAAACCGTAAATGATGAGACATACATGGACCTCTGGAGGTTTGTGTGAGGCTTGATGCAGGAGAGAAGTGGGGGGTTGAGGGCAGGAGGAGGAGGAGGAAGATATGCCACAAAGGACAAGCTCTCAACTCCCCTGCACCCATTCCTGACTTCTGGGCAATCTTCTTGGTTCTGTGGTTTGATCAGGAAAGCCAAAAAAAAAAAAAGTGACCTCAGTTTCAGCCTTGAAATTAACTGAAAAATTATTTCTTTTTTAAAAAGCATGATACATGTAGGTAAAAAGACTAAACGCTTGAGTCATTATTTCCTTTTTTTGTCTAATCAGCTTCTAGTGCATAATCCCATCACAATGTAAATACCACATAAAGATCCACCACACCAGGTGGATCCCCCCAAGTGGATCTCCAATTACAGGTGATGCTTTTTGCTCGGGTGTACAGAATTGTTATTTGCAGACCAGTTGCACCTGGACGCCCGGACAGAAACCTGGAGCCAGCATGGACAGTAGTGTGCAAACACAAAGAGCTTGCAACTGTAAATACACACTGCTAGCGAAAGGCACGACTGGAGGGGGCCTGCAGCAGTGATGCCAACGGCTTGCCGCTCACAGTGCGGGCACAGGAGGACAGAGGCATCTGCCTCCTGCCTCCAGATGGAAACATCCCCCTTGCCTTGCTTGATTTTTTCATCTCAGCTATTTTCCCAGTGAATTTTGCCCTACTAAAAGTTGTTCGATCTGGACGCCTATAGAATGAAGCCCCTGAACAGGCACCAGAGAGGTGGTTCTTGCCATCCCCAGCAAGGGACCAGCAGGGGACCAGCAGGACCATCCTTGCAGATAATTATTTACACACTAATGATGAAGTGGGGGGGAAGGGAAGATGCTTTCTGCTCAATAAGAGGCAGAAGGTGTGGGACCACCACTGTCCTCCTTCCATGCATGCACAAACACTGGGCAGCTACTGAATGAGACAATGCTCATTAGGGAGGGAGGCGACAAATGCGTCTGTTATCCTTCTGTTACTTTTTCCAAATGAACTCAATTAAGATAATTAATTTTTTCAGTGCAAGAAAAATGGCAAGGAATAGGCTGGAACACTAAATGAGAATAAAAATAAAACATGGCTCCTCCTTCTCTAACCCAGATCTCAAGGTTGTTTGCTTTCAAATTAAAATAATTTTCCAAACATTAACTTACTTGAAGAAAATTACTAAGGGGTTTTCTCTGTGGCTGCTTAATTTGAAAAGTCACATCCATTCTTCTCCCTGCAAGCAAGTACGATTAATGCAAAGCAACATACTTTCCTAAAAGAGGAACTGCTGTCACACTTTCATAATCTCAATCAATTATGGATACTTCAAAAAATACAACGAGTTTAAATTCAATCACTATAAAAGTTTAAAGGAAAGGCTATGTTATGTGCTTTGGATATATGAGGACATGGACATGTAATTTTCATTGGGACTAAACCTTTTGAGGAATTGTGGTAGGTAATTTACATGTAAAGCCACAATTTCTTAATGACTATTTCTGTTTTGTCTCCTGCTGGAGTCTTTAAAATCAAACAGGATATTAATTCATTAACAGTTTTGTGCATGTGCCTATATGTTTTGTCTACCATATGAATTTCTAGAAGGTGGAGAAAGAAGAGCTTTCAATTTTTTGCAATCTGCCACAGATTTGAATTAGAAAAGAAAAAGGCAGACAGACAAACAGTAGTGAGGCAGATATATGATAAATCTTTAAATATTATTAATTTAAATTATTTCCATTTCATTGCTGCTTTATCCTTTTTTATGGTAATGATCTGATGATTACAACCAGCAAAACCAAACAAACTAAACTTTTTTCCCCCTTTGAAGAAATGACACTATGAGTGAATTTCAGTCATGAAAAACATGTTCTCTATAAAATTTTTCTATCATCTTTTATAGATGCTTTAAAAAGAATAATGACAACAGGAGAAGATGCTTTCTGTTTGCAAACTGGTTTTAGCACTCTTACTAACAAAATCATAGATGCATGAAGTTCAGTCAAATGCATACAAACCCGAGAAGTTTTAGCCAAGCAGCACATGCATTACATGTGCAGGGCTAACACAAGATCCCCTTCCAGATGGGGGTTTCACTGTGCTGTGCCCTGTATGAGACCCAGGCTGAAAAGATATTCAATGCTTCCAGAAACCTTTCAAGCAGGTCAGAAGTTGCATAAGACATCTCTCACTGTAGAAACTGACTGACCTCAGCTAGACAGAAGGCCTCACTTCCACCTCCTAAGAAAGCTTCATGCAACCTCTAGAAAAATATCATCATCTCTATATTGTGCATGTTCAAAGTCAACAGCCTCATCATCTCTGATACTAATTTCACCTTGTGCTTTGCTCTAACGTCAAACCACCTAGGAACCTAATACTCTTGATGAGACACAGTTAACTTCAATTATCCTCCATCTGGCTGCATTACAGTCAGTTGCAGTAAGAGTGAAGATGTTTTTACCTTTCTGTCCCAGGTCTCTCGTAACGGTCACTGAATGAGTTCTTGTAAGATTCCTACAATGCAGTTAAGTAGCATTACTCCATTGTTTCAGATTTAGAAACAGGCATGTAAAAAAGCCCTACCCTTTTGAAGTGGCTTTTATTTTCATGCTTAGTAGCTCTGAGTTGCCTGTGGAGACTCCAGTGGATTTATACAGATCACCTAAATTGCTGATTAACTCAGATCAAATGCCTAAAATTAGGATGAGAGTATTCCCTGTTGGAGACTGAGTTTCAAAGGTACTGCCCAGCATTGTAGTTTATCCAGGTGACACCACCAAATAAATCAGGAAAAGGAGACGCTGTTTACATGGGCAAATCTAAACTATGGTGTCTGGGAAATTTTCCCAGCTCCTACTCTGGATGTATACTCTGGACACATCCCAATTTAACGTCAGGGCAAGTGCTAAGTTCCACTGTCTCCTCTCCATGTCCTGTTTTCTACTGAAGGGAAACTTTGGTAACTCAGGAAACACACTGAACGACCAGGATTGCAGCAAAGCCCTGCATGCTTTGGCACCAATTAAATAATTTCAGACTCCAGACTCATGGGAAGTTTAAAAAAATCAGCACCCAGGAAACTTATGAAGGGCTTTAATGACCCAACCACCTCTGCTCTGTCATTTTGCAACCTTGTCCTCTACAATCTACATTATTACTACTTTTTAATTATTACTACCTGTCACCCTTACTTAAGGATCAAACTTTTGGGTTCTGGTGAAGGCCGTGGCTCCTTGTTGTTACACACACAAGCTCACAGGAAATCTCAGCAAGTGACCTTCCCTGTGCTGGGAACAGCTCAGTGGCCAAGGAGGGCTCTCAGGTACTTTTTCTGGTGTCAGTGGCGGATGCGACTGGTGCCAAAGTGCCTGACTCATGAAGGAAATGGCCCATAACAAGTCCCTAACGTTGCCCATTACAAGGTCAGCCATTTATCTCACCGTTCAATACTTTCCTGGCAATTGATGCCCCTATCCATAGCATGCCTGGTAATAAGGAAAGCATCCTGCAAGCAGCAGTTTTGTGCTGCCTACCTACAGCCTGATACTCATTCACAAAAGCTTTCCTGTACATAAGCTTAATGGATAAAGCAATCAATACAAAGAAAATCAGACACTGTCCAACTTTTTTCTTTCACTAAGAGTCTGAATCTCAGGTTTTCATCCGAGCTGCTCCCTAGGATCAGAATAGCTGAAGACAATATGGATATTTACAATCTGCCACTACACTTCTAACATAATTATGACATGTGGGTCACGTCCTTAACTGAGTTTATTGCCTGACAAAAAGAATCTCATTGGTGAAGACCAATGCGGTGCTATAGTGCTGCAGACCATCAGAGGAACACAGGACACCCTTTGAAACCAGTATTTCAGGTGTCACTTTACACCAAACCGGTGAAGCACAGATCAAGAATTCAGAGTTCTAGCAAAACCGCCTTTCAGCATATGTTAAGAAAGAGATGAAGCCAATAAGCTACATGTATTTGCCTTCTATCAGGGTTCTCATTAGGCTTTCATGTCACCAGTAAAAAAAACAAAGGAACTGAAAGCCAGGCTTTTCATGGAGGTTCTGGGTTCTTTAGATCGATCTGTTGTAGAGAAGTAAGAGATGTTCCTAGTTACTCATGTTTTAATGTAGTCTCTCTCCCATGCTCTATTTCACCATAAACACATTCCCTACCAAATAAAATTGTTGAAAAGATGAGGTGAGCTAGAAAAACTCAGGACATCAGGTTCTCAAATGCCTGCAAGAGCACCACCAGAACAGTTTGTGACCAAGGACTGCTTTTTTTCATATTCTTCTGTAAGCACACAGGATGTCATCAGAATCTGGGACAAATTCTAATAAACCGTTTCATTTGTTTTCACTCCAAAGATTCTTACTACCGTTTTCAGCCTGCTTTACCCTGCAACATTCATCAATGTTGCAATCACCAGGGGACACTGAGAAGTTCAATTTTCTATCTCATACAAAATCATGAACATGTAGGAAATCCTGCACAGTGGACAAATCTTGGAGATGCCTTGCAGCGAGATGGACCCAGGGCTCATCTCCCCTCTGCTCCCTGTTATGTTGCTGCAACTCAGTATGCTCTTTGGAAAGCTCTTTCACCTTCACCCCTGTGTATCTATCTTTACCCTTAAAGCTTTTCTTTGCTGCCTCCATTTACTCTGGAAGTTTTTCAAGACAGAAACTGCCAGAATGGTGCTCCACTTTCAATACCATTCTCAATGACCAAAAGATGTTTGCCAGTTATGACACATGGCTTTCTGATTTTAAAGCTTTTCCTCACAAGGATTTAGACACTGATTGCAAATAACATGCTGAACATGTCTGAAAAACTTAGCAGAAAATCTGCTACTGCAATGGGAGATTACATCATCACCAGCATTATCCCCAGTACAAATGTACAAGCCTGGCAGGGCAACCATGGAGGCAGGAGCTGCGTTTTGTGGAGAGCGTGGGAGTTATAATCTTACTGATTTATGGGACACTAAATGCCTTGCAAGACAGTAATGATTTCCCACAGAGGTCATCACAGACACTGTTTATCAGTCTGCTTTGAGCAAATCCCATTAATAAATAGGTGAGTGCAATGTTTATTAAGAAAACCACGAGCCACATGACAGAACTATAACGTTGCAATTTCACTTTGACTGGATGGCCTACAAATATGGGGAACTCTATGAAGCTGGTATTCCTGAGAGATGATTATTAATTAAATAAACTAGAGAGATGGACAGATAGATTGTCACAGTTTGTGTGCTCTGCACTGCTTGAATTGATTCCACGTGACCACACTTCATATGTACCTTTCAATACATTGATCTCTGAGCCTAGATTTTACTTCCTTATCTTCTCTTTGTCCATCTAGCACATAAGAAAGATTTATAGCATGTTACACAGGGCAAACCTGTGAAAAATCAGTTACCATGGCAACCCAGCATTTCTTTTCTATAGAAACTTGAAGCACCGAAGCAGAGGAAGGCCAGAACTCCATGCCAGCTTCAAAGTTGCTCTCTGTTCCTATTAGAGTGTTTGAAAGCAATCAAAATATTTTACTGCCATCAAGCAAACATATGAAATATGTCTTTTAAAAAGCTTTAAGAAAACACAGCCCTCATGGTCAGTCATTGCAAAGCACTGCTACAGATGCCACATGCTAAACACATTATCACAAAAGAAGTATCTAAAGAGATGCCCCAGCCATGCACACCTGTGATGAAGCATGTGAAACTGTAGCAGGTCACTCCAAGCCACCACAGCAATTCAATGTTATAGGTCCATTTTGCAATATTAAGATACTTCACAGTCAGATTCTTACATGTTCCTCTACTGGATCACAAAACTTGAGCCACAACAATGAATCACAGTTATATCTTCTGAAGGTATAAAAGCAGAGGCTCCATTTCAGTGAACCAGCATTATGCCTTTGCCCTACTGCTTATCACAGACTACTTTATGTCCACTGCCCCTAAGTTTATTATTACCCAGCAAATTGCATCTTAATTCATGGCACCCTCCCATTTGCATTGTCCTCAGGCAGCTGTACTGCTGAAGTCACAAGCAGATCCCTTGGGGTCAGGCTGCTTGATGCAAACCCTCAAGTGCCTTCATGCCCCTACAATTAGCCATGGACTACACACAGGGAAAAGGTGGGCAGAACTGGGGTCCTGGCTGCCCATGTGGCAGAGACTCTCTGTTCTCTGTAAGCAAAACTTTCCTGCCTAGGGTGCGCAGGATTTGTGTCCCACACACCACACAAAGCCCCAAAGGTCCAACACATATAAACAGATGTGCACTAAGGTGGCCTACACATCTGCTAGGACCATTTGTCCAAGCTTTTTGGTATAAAGCATTTCTTGAGAAGTAAAAAAATACAAATCCAGAAGGAAAAAAGAGTGTTTTCCAGGGAAAACCAGATAAATGTTAGACCTACAAATAGTGAAAGAGTAACCTCTTTCTCTCCCTTTTTTTGCATATGCAAAACATTGGCATAAGTAGTTTTGTCTACAGGATACATCATTCACCTTTGAGTGCGGAGACCCAGATTTATAATTTTGACTGGGGAACTTAAGCGGTCAATGTCCTTCAGCAATCTGACCATGGCACCTCCATTTCTCCATGAAGCATTACCATACAGCAGCAACATTGTGCCAGCTGAACATCGGAGCAGACTGAGTTGGATGTCTGCTTAGGCATGTCTTAACTGCTTCATATCCTGATGCTGCATTTTCTTCTCTCTACTGTGCTGTATTTTCTACATGGCCAAAGCCCATGCCAATGGCCAGAGCTGCCCAGCTCCCACATCCTCACATCCCTGTGGTGCAACACCAGACCAGCTCCCATGCAAGATGCACTTGTCCTGAACTCCCTTCCAAATGAAATCACTAAGTCTTCTTTTATTATTAGTAAGGGCTGAATTTCCTGTAGTGCTGGTAACGTGGAAACACAATCTCTGTTTCACAATATTAAAACCACATTTTCCAATCCGAATGGGGCAGAAAGAGAGGGAGAGAGGTAGTGGGATACATGTCCATCCCGCTAAAGACAGTTGAGCCTCAGAAAGTCACAGATAAATACGGGGTCACTGCCACCTTAGAGGAAAAAAAACAGTGCTTTTTTTGCACTATGATATAAATTGGATGGATATAGCAAATACTTGGTTTGCTATGCAAACTGTGAGATGAACGACTGTTTTTTTCACCTGCTAAAGTGCTCCTGCTGTAATGTGCTGCAGCATTTTGTGTACAGATGGGAAACAAAGCTCGGACACTTTCTTCTCCAGTTATCGATGCAATCTAATAGCGTTCCCAGCAAACCCAGCAGTAGCATGGCGTTATTAAGCTGAGACCCACTGCTGCTCTCACTAAGACTGGTATCAGAGTAGAGTCATTCCTTTTTACTGCAGAACTCAATTTTAATTTTATTTAGGGAGGTAGCATGATCTCACAGGCAAGGTATCAGGAGACCTGGGTTGTGTTCCTCGCCATGCCATGTGATCACAGGCAGAACATGCAAGTGCTCTGTGCTTTTTTTTTAAATCATGTGCCACATACTGGAAATGATCATTATTTACAGCCACAGAGTGCTCCAAGATCAATGAATGATAAACCCTAAAGAAATGCTAAGTGTTACCAATGAAGTGTGCGATTTTTATATGATTAAAACGATATAAATCAGGACTAACCCCAGTGTCACCGACGTAATGCAAACAAGCCTCGAGGTGATCCGAATTGGTAGTAAAGTTCCTGGGAATAACATATGACCCAGTGAAAGCACAGTTTAGTACTCAGCACACGAATGATGTAATGGTATAACAGGCTTTGACATGGAAGACAAAGTGCTATAGAACAAATAAAGCGAGTTCATCTTATTTTGTTCATATTGTGTCAATTTTCCTTTCTTTCTGCAATCACATTCTCTCACAGACATATTCTACCTCTTTCTGTTCCTGCTAAGCTTTGTCTTGGTCTTATGGCCTCCTCCCTTCTTCCCCTTTATAAATTCATGCTGTGCATAAAATTGTCTCTCTCATTTAGAGTAAGATTTACCCTTTCTGGCGCAGTGCTCTGCTCCATTGTAGGCCACCAGTCCTAAAGTCGGGAGATTTAGCATGTGTTTCATAAAATAATTTAACTCTTAGTCATGCTTTTATTCTTTTCCATTTCTTTTCTTTTTCTTTTTTTATGGAATTTCATCAACATCACAGAATTGGTACCTGAGCTCTAAAAGCAGCTGATTCAACAATATGCTACCCCACCATGCCCAAGATAGCACATATGAATGATAATTCTCTATCAGGTTTGTTCCTTATTAGTCAGAATTCTATAAGAAAGTCAGAAACTGAATAAGCATTGTTAGCTGTATCTTGCTAGTCTTCAGAGCAGCATCACTATATCTATTATCAATAACCAAACTTACAGCATCATATCACATTGGTGATCTGAAAACTTAAAAGATTAAAGAAAATAGAAACATTTAGGTATCGGACACCTACAGATCTTGGACATGTCAAATCTATCACAAGAAATGCCTGTTGCAACAAATAACCCTCATAACTCTAGGGGAAACCATTTTTTTTTTTAAATAAGCCAATCCTTAGAGCCAACATTGTTCATAAGACAGGAAATAAGGTAATATGAGGTGGATCTCCGAGCTTCTGGTCACCGGTAGGTATCTACCCCCAGGAGAAAAGAAACTTAAAATTAAAGGAGTCTTAGGTAAAAGAGATTATGGCAATTCTGACTAGTTATGATTCTTAAACACCTCAAGCCATGTTGACTGTTGCAAACATGCTGGCAATTTTTATTATTAGGATTACAGCTCTGTTGGGGGGACTCCAGTTGCAGTTTTTTACTCCCATTAAATGCAGAAGGCTTATTGAAAGCCACAGTTTTCTGTTAAAATTTGGTGCCAAGATAGGAACCCTAAGTGTAGCCCTAACCCTAACAGCAGCCAGGATCTGAGGTCCCAGCATGATGGGCCCATTTGTCCCTTTAACATCTGTAGAGCTTTGTGGGATCAAAGACACATCCTCCTGTCTTTCTGGAGAGCGAAAGATAATTGAGAGCTATAGAACAGACACATATTCCATCGGCCATAACCTCCAACAGGATGGTGGGCCATGATCTCTGCAAGACAACTGCCAAGTCAACAGCAGGATTCAGAACAAGCTCTACAAGCCAGACCAGTGTCAAATTAATAGACTCAGATTAGAAGAAAAGAATAGGTCTTTAACTCTTGAGTGTGAATCTCACTTACTGCCAACCTGAACAGAAAAGATATTAAAATAGCCTTTTAGTGAAAAGGGTACACTGGGTAGTGAGTTCATTCACCCAGATGGAAGAAATGAGCTCCTAGAAGGCTCTGCTTATGTAGCCAGGTAGCACTAGTGACAACAAATATACAACACTTTAAAACGTGAGGTTGTTCTGCTTGATTTTGAAAAGGAATCAAAAGCATTTCCAGCTTGCCATTGCCAAGTCAAATTTGGCCTATAATAAAAAATCAAACTGTTAAAACCAGAAAGCATACATACGTTCCCATAACCAAAAATGATTGAGCTGTTACAGCTCAGCAATTTACTGCCCATCCACTGAGTTGCAATAACTACATGTGCACTTTAAGCCCACTTTAGTACTGAAATAAAACACATTTGCTGAAAACGTGCTTCGGGGGATATCTGCAGCTGTTTCACAGAGGTTTAAACCCACCAGGCTAGTGACTGGAGTAAGCTAAGAGCAAACTAACAGAAGATTAGCATGTTTTGCCCGATAAACTAGAATTTGTTAAGCCACAGCTATTTGACTGCGTCTAACCACGCAAATTCACCATTCCTCCTTTAGCTGAAAGACTAGGTGCTCACAGTGACGCCAGCTCAAATTAAATCTGCTGTTGATTCAGAAAGAAACAGTCGAGACTGACAGTCATAGATAGACCAAAAAGCTTTTTGAGATAGCTGCTCTACAGGATACATAGCATAATCAGACACCGAAGCCAGCAGAATTACAGGATCATGTCAATCACAGTTCTTTAGGTTTCTTTTAAACACATATATCTGAAAATTTGAAAACAAAACATGTTTCTGCATATATTTTTAGAAATGAATGGTCCACTTTGTGGGGTTTCTTAATGCTCCTGTATGCAAATCTACACGTTAATTAGTTCTGAATCACTCCCTGGAATACTATACATATGATAAATATTTAATTCCTTGGACTAACATTATAGGTTCAACACTCTTATATTCCTACCACGTTATTAAAGACATGAACCATAAGGAAGAGACTGAAATAATTAATTATATTTGATCATTCTCGGCCATAGCCACTGCAAGGATAAATCTGCCAAAGGAAAGGAAAACGTGACAATGCAAGAATGTTATGAAGGTGACAAAGAGATTGAGAAGCTTGTTCATTTGGCATTATGTGAGAGTGGCTACATGTGTCACCTCCTGTCTACACAAAAACAGAGCTTCCAACAGACTTTAGAAAATTTTTCTGTGGTCTCAGAGCATGTAAGTGGAGGAGCATGGACACTGGAAGGGACATGCTTTTTTTTCACTTCAGTAACCTGATGGAAAATAATTAAACCATGGACATTTGCCCAATTATCACTAGGCATCTGAAGCATAATTATGACCTTTTCCTTTAAATCACCGGGGTAAAGTCTGAAGCAGGAGAAAGAAGTCTGCTGCACAGGCAGAGAATGAGAAACCTGGGGAGAGGTGGGTTTCTCTTCCAGCAAATATCCAGCTCTGACAGCAGAGCTCTACTTCTCTTGCTGTGCAGAGATCCCATCCCCAGGAGGGAAGTATTTGCAAAAATGTGGTCCCACAGGAACTTTGCACAAATCCCCTTCCTCCCTGCCTTGCCATCACAACTTTGGACTGCCTGCAAAGTTTCAGACACCAACTTCCCTCAGAATCTCTCATGCCCGTGTTGCCCCAGGGTCCTACTGCCACGGCTCTGCCACCTGCACACTGCAACCGGACTAGCAAACTGCCAATTTCTCTTCCAGCTCTTTTCAGTCCAGAGAGCCAGAGCTGTACTCATAGTGATTTTTCCATCATTGCTAATTTGCAGCTTATCCAACTGCATTTGGTCAAGACAGAGAAGAGAAACTAATAATATAGCACAGCACTTAGGAACACTAATTGCAAATTACTCTTAAATAATACATCAGCCCTCTCTTAATTATGGCATCTTTCACTCTCCTTAGAAAAGTGCAGCATCTGCTAATGTATTTTTCCAATTATTAGTACAAAGTTGCGGGGAAAGGGTAGACCAGTGGCTCCTTTGTATCTTGACCTGCTCTCAGCCTAATTTTCCCTGAATGTCCATAAAGCTTTTACATTTTTTCCTTTCTGACTTAAAAAATTAATTCTTAAGATATATTTCTTGAGCCAAGGCTCACTCACTAACACCCCTTTCTGAAGGAAAGGGTACATCAAGAACCTGGTTTGCCTGAATAAGTAATTAAATCTTGTATTTCCCATTCATTTCCAAAGGTTTTCAAAGCTGAACCACTGTAAATTAAGTGAATTTCATCTTTCTACTTGCTTTACTGTACTAAAATCCTTGCTGCCATTTTCTCCAGTTAATTACCCATTTTGCTTAGTACTTGAATGAAGGATTGAAAGATGCTGGAGCATGTGCTGCCACCCTAGTTCTACACAGGCCCATCACTAGAGTTTTCAAAAGGCATCCATGACTGAGCTGATTAATGTCCTCTTGTCAAATATTAGGATGGCCATGACAAATTCTCAGCGGTGGTGAGCCCTAAGCATTTGCACCGGTTCCTGGCTCTGGCATTGAAAACCAAACACATGGCACATTAGCTTCTGCACCCAAAGTAAAGAGCCACCTTTGAAAATTAGCCACATTAAGGAAAATTATTTTCCCAGCACAATCTACTATGTCAGAGGAGGAGCTGGAATCTGAGCTCAGCTTTTCTTGATTTAATCCCCTGGATGTTACTGCTTCTCGGGAGCACTGCACTCTTAAGATCTCTAATTAGAATTTCTAAATAACTCAGAACATTGGCAACTAGATCAGTTCATTTTATTCTGTTGTCTGATATCAGGCTCCAAATAAGTCATGTTCAGTGCATAGACCCAACATGCAAGTAAAATACAGTGCAGCTCCAGACCTATAAGCTACCTATAAGCAGCAGTGTCTTGCTATGGGATCTTCAAGCAGCTGTATTTAGCCAGGCAGATATCTCACCTGTAGCCCCATGACAGTATCACCAAACGAATCATCTGAATGAGACACCCTGCTCACTCCAGCCAATTAATCACATATCTTTATCTGACAGGCGCAGGCTTGAGATTATTGCTCCGAGCAACCAGTTTTCCTTACAGCAGAAAGAACCAACAATTAATAATCAAAGGAAAAGAAAGGAAAAAAACAACCTCAGATTCAGTGAAAAACAGCATGGGTCGTTGAAAGATATTTTTCAGCCTGTACTTCACAGGACATGAATTCCCTTCCTGACAAAAAACAAGGATGGTCTTTTAGGGTCTCCGATATGTTGGCCTGTGAATCTCCTTGCCCTAACATAACCTACAGCTGAAAAAAGGCTTATTTATTTTCTTTTGTTTGATTTCATCATTGGAATGAAAACCTTTTCATATTTTACTGAAAAACCAGTACAGTCAAAAGATCTATTTCAAGGCAGAAAAAGTGAGAGGTTTGATGGAGACCTTCTTTCTCCTTTTCAGAAGCAATCAGGGTCTACATTGGTTGCCAAATGATTCTTTTAGAAAACATCCCTGAGACCAGTATGTTAACGCAAAACATTTCAGCTTCAATGCACAGCATGTGGACCCTGCCAAAATTTTTCTGCATCTCTAACAGAGTTGCAGCCCCAGCATAGCCACGCTTCCTGGGCATGCTTGAATTTCCCTGTCACTGGCAGAGGGAGCCTGTTCTTGCGTTTCCTCAGAGAATGCAAAATAGGAAACAGCCCTAATGGTGCAACAGCCCTCATAGATAATTAAAGAGGAATTCTGGCAGATTTGCAGACAGGCTGCTACCTGCCTATGAATACAAAGCAGTTTTGCTTGACAGCCAGCTAAAGCACCGGGACCCCTGTCTGGGTTTGGGTTAGTCTCCTGGAAGACTTTAAACAAATGTTTATGATAGATCAGCATTACACTGCTCTGTTAGTCTCGTCCAAGAGACGTGACACCCACATCAGTCGTTGACAACTCAAGCAAAAATCCCACCCCTTTCCCAGCAGCACTGTGTATGTGCCTGCTAGGTTTTTCATCTAAGCAGTGCCCAGCCCATTTCTGGATATTTTCACTGGCAATCCCACAGGTCCAGGTATTAAAAGCCAGACTATTAGCTTGTGCTGATCAGCTGCATTCATCGCTGTTTCCACAGGATTTCCACTTGTTCCAGACAATGATTTTAACACAGTATCCAGGCAGGTAAAAATGAACAACTTTCCTCTCTTCCCAGCAGCCGCAACAGCTGAAGTGTTAAAAGCATACTGAGGGCAATGCTCTTTTTAACAGCACTTGGCATAATTAAGTTTTATTAATTCAGAGCTGCTATTCTACAGCTTCATTTGTTTCTGCCAATTTTATGTTTTGAAGGGTGGAGAAAGCATGAAGGAATAACAATTTAAGTGGAGATCAGCAGATGGAGAACGAGTACCTCTTATTCTCTCCATCACTGCTGAAAACAGAAGTATTCAACCTGACAGGAATCCCTTCACAAAAAGAAGAAAAAAGAAACACCTTGGCAGTTACCAGCACGTGGGGAGATACAACTGGGAAGAAGACAGGCACTTCAGCAGCACCATGACCATGGTGACTAGTCAGCGTAGTGAACTGCATCCTCTGGAGACCCAGGCTCCAAGCCAAAATGGCACTTTTCAGCCTCTCCTTTTCCTAATGCTCTGGATGTAACAGGGACTAAGCTGCAGGAAAACGTGACTTTAACATGCCGAGTTGCCACACCAAGCATGTGAGCTGGTTGTGTTTCTACATCTTTGTGTGTGGCTCTCCTCCACCACGTGCAGCTGGCAGAATTTCTCCTCTGTGCCAAGGAACAGGACAAAATCCACTCACTCTCCTCCAGGTATTAAGCATACAAAGCAAGCAGACACTCAGGCCTCATGACTAAACCTTGGCACAGGCAGACCACATTGCAATTAAAGGTCATACAGGCTCATGAGAGGGAAAATATAAAGACCTGTTTGTAAGGGAAGTGTCACGGGTCGCAGGAAGCTACATTGCTGTTCAAGCTGGAGCAGGAGGCTGAATCGGTACTTCAAAGCATGAGGGGGAAAAACCCCACAACAACAAAATGAAAAACAAACCAAACTTTCAAAATCACATCACTCTGAAATGGTCAAAGGAAGGAAACACACTGCTGCAGCTAATGGGGAATATCATTGGTTTGCCACTCAAGGGTAGTCTTTACACAGAGCCGCAGCATCCCCATCACAGTCCATGTCATTACAGCATGCTGGACCTATAGGTCCTGGTGGAAATCCCCACATGGGAAGTCCTCCCACACGTGGTGGTGGGACAGGAAACACAGCAAGTAATAACCAGCCTGGGATCAGATACAGAAGATACAGAAAGGGGATGGCAAAACTCTACAGTCCCTCACCCACCACCTCCCTGAAAACAGAGAAGTAAAACACGGTGCCGGATCCCGGCCAGTGGATTTTTGCTTTTCACTCTGCTCTTCATCTCACTGTACAAAGTGCTCACATACCACAGTAGTGAGCGCAGTAAAGAAATGCCTCCAGAGGTAGATTAGATTAGAGACAGCCAAACAAGAGTGCAGCAGTTAAAGGGAAAATCAGAGCTCCCTCCACAGGGAAAAGGCAAGTCTCTGTACTTCTCTCTGTCAAATCACTTCTAAAAATAAACTCAGGAGACAAATCTAGTCCTGACAGCATGACAAGAGTTGAATTGCAGCACTGGGGGCCATCGTGCCTTGTGGAGCTACAGAACTGATCTGCTCAGAGGACAGGTACCCCCATCAGTATTTCTCTAGCATACTCCACTATGGGCAGTGGTTAGGTCCTGGATGCATCAGCTCACACTGCCCCCCTTTATTTCAGAGCCCAGCTTTTACTTTTTCCCAGGGAAGGCCAAATTTGGTTGGGTTTTTTTTCCCACTCCAGTTGCCTGTAGAACACGGCAGCGTAGGCTCAGTAACTCTCACTTGGAGCTCATTATCCCATGATTTAAAAATCTACCCTTTCTTGCACCACCACCTGAGGAAGGCAGGAACCAAACTCTTGTACCAGCTGAGGCTGGGGGAACGCAAAAAACTTGTTTAATTCACCTTCAAATGAATTGTAGCAAACACATTTTTTCCTATCAGTGTAAGAGCGCAAGAAAAATCAATGTTACAGCTAATACACCCTTTCATGGGACCAGAGTAATCAGTAGTAGATGCCTGTGCTGCAAAATAATACTTGGCAAGCCCACAGTGCTCTAGGGTCAACAAAGAGATGTCATTCCTTCCTACATAAAATCATTAACGCTGACGCCACAGATATGCTACTCGTAATGCTGGGTAAATATCCCAGAAAGATTAATAATATTTTCATTGTACTCTCTATTTAAAGGAATATAGAAGCACTATTTCACCCCTAAGCTGATAATAGGGTCCACGTGTGAAAACAATAAAATAATAAAAGCGACATGAATAAGATTTCAATGGAAAAAGTTTTACTCAAGGAAAAGTTTCTACATCAAAGCAGGGAGATAATCTAACAATATTTTCTTTTACAAAACTGGATAAAGTTATTTAATGATTTAAACAAGATACAGTATTGTAATTTTTATTAGTCCCTAAGGAGCTACAACTAAGCTGCAGGGGAAAAATGCCTGCCTTATCCTCACAGGAAATCTAAGGTAATTGCTATTTTTTTCTGGTTTGCATGATCATGACCAGAAATGTAAGCAAATAACTGATTTTTTAAAATTACAACTGTAAACATGAGTGGATTTAGTGCACAAGTACTCAGGAATTTAAGTATGCAAGAACCTGGCCAGTTTTCCAAATAAATAGGAGTTGGAGGCTCCATCCTCTCTCACACTTCTTGCACTGTTCTTGTGTTCCTTCGCAAGCAGCTCACACCAGGGGCATTGCCAAGAGGCACCGGACCTCAGGGAGAGCAAGATACTTCTCTGTCAGGAGGTATATGGACTCATGAAGTAAAGCCAGACCTTTGTCATGGTAAGGGTTTCAAGCTGGCCACCTCTCCTAAGATCAGCTAAGCGCTCACTGAATTCTGCCAAGAGGCAGCAGAGAAATCTAATGGACTCTCCCTGCCTGCTTAAACTAGTGATGTATAAGACTTTTGAGGGATAAGTATCAGTAATATGTGCTATAAGGAGCCCAGCTGCTATAAAGTGAGAGGCACTCCTTCTCTCTCTGTTGGGCAGTTAGATTTTTCTCGATGGCATCTTGACACTTACAGCAACAGCAGAGATGTGAGAGCTGTGCAGGTGTTGCCATTTCATTAACAGTGAACCATGCCGTAATTTGGTGAAGAAACCACTTACAGAACTAATCACAGATTTGCTACCGTTTTGATTGCATTCTCAACAAGTTTTCTTCTCTCCCATTTTTCACTCATGGAATCCTTGACACAGTCAGTATTTTGTTCAGTGGGGTACACACACAGAGCACGTGAGGACAACCCAGCCTTGAAGCCTAACCCTTCTTCTATCTCCTGAGTTTTCCAGGTCACCCGGGCAATATAACTAAGGATCTCCAGGCTAAACGTCTGTCAAAAAGAGAGGTAAGACAGTAGAAACACAACAGGAACAGAAATTGGTGTATTAGGACCACAAACGTCTTTGCAAAATGAACATGCTGCCATGTAATCCCTATAGAACTTGAAAGATTTTGCCTGTTCTTTAAGCATAGATGGTTACAGCTCTCCCTTGGCTTTCTGTATATATGTAATCTTGGTTATAATTACATGCATATGTTAGATATTATTTATAATTCAGTGACAAGAGATAGATTTCATTTTTGATTGGTCACTGCTGCTTTGTATGTTTGCTCTGCATAAAGCACAGATACACTTTGCCAATCAAAATCTGGTATCTGAGATCCCTATGGTCAAAGACAATTCAAGGTTGGGGGTTTTTTTAATCCTTCAAAAGCTTTTTCTTATCCACAGTACTCAAAATTCCTTCTTCTGCTTCTTTTTCTTTTCTGACTGTCTAACTTTTTGATCCCAATGCTTATACTAAAGTATCTGAGTAGCAAAGGAGCCAGGGCAACTTACAGGAAACCTGCTCCACTTCAGAGCTCAGACACTCAGCAGATCACTTGGGGACCTCATACACAAAGTTCATTTTCTCACAGCAAACATCAGGTTTCACCCTTTCCCCTGTAGCACTAGGGTGACAGCAAAGAAATGGAAGTGCAGGGAAGTCTCAGGATTTGGTTTAGAACATGCACAAAATGTTTATTTGTGAGCAGCACATCAGGAAAGTGGCTCTGTATCCTCTCAGCATTTGGGCAATCTGCCCTGTTCCTCTGGGAGGGACCAGACCAGAAGTAATTTGGACAGAGATCAGAACATCTCTGTAAGAAACTGACTACAAGCAATCACTTTAGTCTCAGATTATAGATATTAAGCAGTAAAAAAACCAAACTACCAACAACAAGAAAATAAAATCACACACACAAAAAACCAAACAAAAACCACAAAACAACTGTATTGCCACAAGGCTGGCAGACAACTGAGAACTTTGTATGTCCAAAAAGAGAGCTAAGACTTCAGGCCACAGAAACATCTCCAGGTATCAATGAGCTAGGAGGAAGCAAAGGCACTTGCCTGTACATTTATGGTATACTACATCAGATGCTCAAACTGTCTTACTTTCCCTAACAGATGGCTTGGGGACAGCCAACAATCCTGACACACTCATTTGAAAGTTCCTCTGGTCTAATAACAATGCAGGTACACATTGGTTAATATCATTAATGCTGCTCATAGCACAACCAGCTTATAAAATAAGAACCAACCTGCTGAGGCAAAAATTATATTAATAAATTACAACTGGGTTTGCTTTCTTCCCCTTTTGTTACTGAGCAACTTATTGACACTTCCTCTACTCTTGTTTTTACTCATTATGGTAAGTTCATGATTCAGAAATCAAAAAAACAGGGAGATTTATTATTTCAATTGTTCCTGAAATAATAACAGCAAAGTGCGTCCATAGGTGGATTGCTAAATGACAAGCAGAGTACCTAAAACTCTGGGAAATCCATCCATGCTAGCCAAAATGATTTAACTTGATCTTAATAAATATTGCACCAAAGTTCAGAACAAGAAATAGAAAGTTTGTACATGAGATTTATGTTTCACTCTATGATTCACATTATAAGTCGTTTGATTAAATATTTAATATCCACTTGCGTTAGGAATTACACCAATCTGTCTGTACCTATCTATGCAGAAGCTCTCAGGAAATCTTATTAATGGACCAGAAATGCATTATCAACCTTCTGGGTATATTCTAAACATTTTTTATTTTATTTTCTTGCCAAAAAAGCCCTGCCAATATAATTTATTCCTTGTCACCAGTGGGCTATTGATCTTCACAGTTGTTGCTCATGAACTAAATCAAAAGAGGTTTCCGTAAAAAAGAGAAGTCAACTTTCCAAATACCTTCAGAAGTAGAAGTTCAGTGGAGTGAACATTAAAGGAGAACTTTTAGAAGGTTGTAGGTAAGCTCTGCTGACTCACTGTGCTCTTTGATACATTTCAAGATTTAGATTAAATTATTTTAAAACCTAAACTTCATCCCACTGATAGTTCAGTTAACAACATATACTTTCTGCTAGAGAGAATTATTATGATAGCTTGGCTTTTCTCAAATTGAAATCAGCCCAAAAGTACATCTTATTTTCCTGAGAAGACAAAGAGATCAACAACATTTACATAAAAACAGGCCTGAATATCTTAAAATGGCAGGTGATGTTGAGAGACATTTAAGAGGACTTGCTTTTAAAATTGTTTACAGCTCAGACTCTGAATATGAGCTCAAGTTATGCATTCCACTATTAGTTGTATCATAAAAGAGAAGTCATGACTGAACAGGTTGATTATTGGTAGCTGACAAAAACTATTAAACTAGAGCTGATGTTGTCAACTCCAGCACGGTTTGATTCACTGAGTTACATAGTCCTCACCTTTATTTTTCTCACTCTGAATGAATTTAGAAGGTTATCTACATCAGTTAGGTATTGTAAAGTTGAGAAACAACAGGTGCTGTATGTATTCCCATTGTATTGCTTTTTATTAATTAAGGTAGTAAAAAGGCATGACTGTGCATTTTTTTTTGTTTAGAAACACGAAAGGCAGCTTTGTGAAAAAACTTCAAACTTTACCTTTGTTGATTTGATAGAGGAAATTTTATATTGTAAAACACAGAAATGGCAAGCACACAATGATTCTGTTGGTCTGTCTTTGCCAGAATCTATCAGTAGACCTGCATAGATGGTCAAAAGTTATATGTAATGCAAAATATTTGACATCTCTCATCTGTTTTTACTACACTTTCTGTCAAGGTTCTTTCAGCCAGCCAGCTAAGAGTATCTGCCACCAATGATTTAAATTCACAAGCTGAATTCTTCTTTTAGCTCAGGAACGGGATGCAAAGTGAATGATACTTGCAAAATGAATGAGACATCTTGCTTTTTTTCCCTATTATTTCTTATCAGTGGGCAGAGTACTCTAATTCTCCAGGTCGCCAGATCAGGTACCGGTATTACTGAGCTAATTTAACTGGAGACAATATGTCAGTACAGATGAAATGGGCTTTCCTCAGCGCCTAGAAAGAAATTAAAAATTTTTAAAGATTCAAGTTAGGTTTCCCATCTCAGTCATGTCACAGCCCTCCTGAGTGACCTTAAATAAGGCACCTTACTTCAGCATGCTTTTTCTTCTCATCAGTAAGACATAAGAGATATGTGTGAGCCAAAAAGTCTTTTGAAACTCATCCTGAGAATTCTTTAGGTCTAATAATAAAAAGTCCAGAAATTTGTGTCAAGCAATTGTCTTATCAACCCCTTAATTTTACTACTTAGATATCAGCAGAAGCAATCAAAGCAGAGATACCTATGTTCTGAAGCAATAAGAGACAATCACAGGAATTTAGATCCACCGCTTCAGACAAGTTGCAGAAACTTCCTAGCAGTTCTGGAGACATGTAGCTACATGCTGTGGTCACATTAGACCATTTACTTGAGGTGGTTATTTAATTTTTATTGAAATATTCCAGGTAATTAAGATCATCCCACATCCGCTGGTAGACTACTGCAGATGCTATAACCGTGATTGCTAAAGTATTACCCATATTTCCTGTTTCAATTTATCTGACTTCAGCTTCAATAAGCCTGTTTCTACTCATTAAACAACTGTTTAATAAAGTATACCTTCCTTTAAGTATTCTTGGGTCATTTCTGACCCTTGTTTTCACAAAAGGTCTTAAAGGTGGTCCACAAGAGTGGTCTCAAGGGTTATGCTGTCTAGAAGCCCTTGAAGCTCCTTGCACACTCATACACCCCAAACCATGGTTGCTTTTGATTGGCAAGTGAGAGTAATGCACAACCCCACTGCATGACTGAGAGAGCACAAATTGCCTTAACCTGCTTTTAAGTACCGGACAGCATCCAGTCCTTCATGTTCTTATCCAAGCAAACCTTTCTGCCACCAAATCCAGGCGATACGGATGTAACCTGTGTTCCCAAAGAGAGAAAGGCTGTTAAGGGAGATGTCTGGGTGGCTTTCCAGCCTGCTTAGGGTCATAGATCCATTGTTCAGAAAACGACAATCTGGCTATACAATACAGGTTCCCCTTTTCCCTACTTCTCTGCTTTATCAAGTAAAGAAACTACAAAAATGATAGATCATTTTGCAGAAAATACATTCAGATACTTCCATCTCTCAATTCATTATGTTAGACCCTCTCCCAAATTTGGCTGCTCCTGAAAGTGGGCAAAACCATAATTATGCAGCTGTATACTCAATAGCTCAGTGCATCAGTATTCACAATGCATAGTTTAATAGTTTTACTCTGCATTGACGAAAAGGAAGGTTGAGTGAAGAATAGCATTACAGAGAAAATGCTGCTCCCAAATTCCTTTTCCTCAGGCAAGATGTGGTTGTCAGACACAAATAGGACAACGCTGACTGTTGTCAGCTGTGGACAGGACAGCCAGGATACTAAACATATCCAGGTGAGCACTGTCACCCCACCAGCTGCAATCATACCAACCATCTTCCTTTTCAACTTGATTTGATCAATTTACCAAGTACTGCCACATCAGCATTTCCCCCTCAGCAAGGAACAGACATGACAGACTGTCCTAAAGAACTAGAACTGTGTAGGATTTATCACTTCTTTCCCTTGGTTGCCTTTTCTTACTGTGAATCATGCAAGTGCCTGTGCAAGGTACTAAGGTTTCTCCATTGCTATGGGAACACAGTACTCTGCAGTTACTGAAATACTCAGCCCACCTCCACACAATACCAGCATTCGCAGATGCCAGCCAAATAACCTGAGCAGAGAAAGGTTTTCAAAAGCCAATGTGGTACTAGCATTTAAAAGGAGAAAGGAAGGTTATTCTCTCCAAACAGCTTGAAATTACTCCCAACGATGTAATTGCTCCTGGCCTGGCAGCACTCAACAACTCTGCCTCCCCCTCACCAGAGATGTTCGTAAAAAGGCAAAGCCCTGGAAGGAGGAAAAAACAAAAAGAAACACCTACCCCTCCAGCATAACACAAACATCAGTCATCCAAATGTGACTGAATATTTGTGGTTAGTATCCAGCTATCTGGCACCCAACAATTTGGATCATCTCTGCCCTGAAATTACCCTCCCGCAGACCTCCAGGATAGGCACACAAACAGCATCCAGACGTCTGGCTTCCACATCAGGGTCGGGGTTGGATGGCATTCCTGTTCAAAGAGCTGAGTATTTCCTCTTTTATTTCACCCACAAACTCAAATATCAGAAGAAAAATAAGAGTTTATTTCCCATCACTGACTGGCACAACTTTTATGTAATCTGGAACAATAAACAAGGACACTTGCATGGGATTTGGCTTTTGTTAGGCAAGGATATTACTGGGATTCAATGGGTTTACTTCTGGTTTATTGGGCTATCCCACTTTAATAAGCCAGTTCTTACACAAACATATTTGCCTGTCAAGTGGTAAGATGAGGCATAAAAACTAAGTTGCAACAGAATTGAATTCAGCAGGAAGGGAATTAATTATTTCTCTTTGAACAAAATAAAACCTAAGACAAAAACGTCTTCCAGGCATATTTTCAGGATCATCCTGAATCTATCAAGCTACTGATCAGTCAGAGCGCATTGAGGGAGAAGGCAGATGATCAACTGGATGATAATTAAAAGCACTGTAAAGCTGCTCTCACTGGAATTTTTATGCCTATTTTTGCTGTGCTCCCAGCAGTGGTAGGAGCTGTAGGGACTGAGGGAATACAAGAGGACCAGCCATAACTGCAGCCTTTGCCGAGCAACACCAGTCACACTCTTGAAGAGGGAGCTCCTGGGTTCAGGATCCAGCAGTGCAAAAAGGGGAGGATTAGTCCACAATGATTGCCCATAGCCCAGGATTTTCTTCTCACTTAGGTAGTAACATCCCATGGTTTCCACAGTCTCACTTTTTCTGTACAGGCTGATGGAAACAAGAGCCATATCTGTGCACCATTTGAGCCATGCAGTACATGTAGCTAGTACTTGGTAGGTCACAGGACCCTCCATCTTCTCCTTTTGTGTGTCATCAAAAGTATTTACAAGATGCTTGTAAGCCACAGGAAACCAAGTTACCCCAAGACTTCTGATCCAGCCCACAAGGCACTGGCCATGATTTGAAAAGATCTATCTGGACTTTTGAAGAACTTCACACAGTGTTCTCACAAATGATGACCAAGTTCAAGCTTCCTGTTTCCTAGGAAACTCATAGAAAAATTCAATGACCAGCTACTAACCCAACCTAACTTGGCATTATTCTGGGACAAACTGGATTAGACAAGAACATGAAGTTCAATCTCTTTTAGTGGTCGAGTAATAGATTATCTCCTCCTGTATTTACAAGAAAAAAAAAATTATCTACCCTCAGTCTTTATTCTTCTAGATAAATAAACAAGCCACATCTTTAGTATCTTTTCAGTGAGATCCCCATATATATCTTTTTCAGTTTTCTGGTCATCCTTTTGTGGCCCTTCTTAGCACCTTTCTTGAATAGAGACGTCCAGGTATTTCATTAACACCGTATTGAGTTTAGAAGTACCGTGCATTTGTAGTAGCCAGTTACTCATTAAATCGCAGTCATTCCTTAAGCTGTGGTAATGCTGTCATGTTTCAGCTCTTTTGCAGATTGCCTAGTGCACCAATAGAAGACAGTCAGCTCTGGATATGATGAGCTCAGTTCACGAATGTTGGATAGGATGCAATAAAACAGGACAGAAGGAAGTACAAGTTACTGGCCATGCTGTTACAGATCACAATAACATCAGACACTAGAAGTTTAAACATCAAAAGCAAATATAATACAAGTCACAATAATATAGGTTTGGAATGAACAAGTAGATAGCTTTGGTTTATGCCACACACCAAGTACATGAAATGATAGTGATTTATATTATTAAACAAAAGAAATAAGCAATTAGGCCTGTGGGGGAGGGAGTATAGGGCTTTATATTCAAAGCTTCATTTTAACACCAGAAAACTACTGACTGCTGCATGAGGCAACGTTCAGTTTCTTTCTTTTCCTTGAGCAGGGCACACAGCTTGCCTCGGGAATCCAAACCCAGCAGGATGCCTTTCTGACATCTACCTCCTGACTAGCTGTGGGTGTATCTACTGACATTAAGCAGCATGAGATCTTCTCATGGAAGCAAAGCCCTACATGAAAAGGTTTCACTGCAAAAGGAAGAAAAGTCTTTAAAGGGAAAACTAACCAGTATGCTGCTCCAGAAGCCAAGTTGAACTTTCATTTTAAATATGAACATTCTGTAAGAACAGAGTGCTCATCTACCTCCTACAGTAAATTATTCTTCCTCAGCTGTATTTCTGTACACCTTAAAATTTGATACAAACTTCTACAGGAAGAAAGAAATTACAGCTATTGTGTAAGACCCTTTTGCTAGACACCAGAAGTTGAATTGTTACCAGTGCAAAAGCACTGTGACATGAAAGAAGCAAGACAATGAACTCCCATCATGTGGAGATGGAATTTTTAAATCCAGGTAATGAAAAGCTGAAAACATTGTCAGGCAGCATCAGTGGGAAAGAAAAAAAAACCCAAACAACAAAACATAGAGCAGCAAGACCCAAAGATATTAGAGCCTAGCTAAGAAGTTTGGTCTGCAAATTACGCCATGGAAAAATCTATACCAGAGAATTAATGCTGTGCCAATATTGAAAAAGTACAAACAGACAGTTAAGACAACTATAGAGTCTGACATCAACCTCAGGCAGATGTTTGTAAAAGTTAATACCAAATGCAACTGATAAAGACAAATACAGTCAATATGTCATAGCATATACTTCAACTGCTGAAATATCTTTGTCATGCAAACCTGACTTCATTCTTTAATGAGGTTGCAGGTTTGCCTGCTGAAGTCTGGTTGCATTGATATAATGCCCTTCTCTTTTTATAAAATGTTTGATTTAGTGTGGTATGACACTTTTATTAAAAATTAGCATGATAGAGTACCAATAAAATGTGCATTAAATTAATTTAGACCTGGCTGACAGATCTCAAAAATATTTATCAGTGAGGAATCCCACATCAGGCATCAGTGTTTGCAGAGGTTTCTTCAGGAATTGTTATTCTGCTTGAAGCCACTGATCATTTTCATCAGTGTTCAGGAGGTAAAAGTAACTTTGTTACTAATATAATACCTGATGATACAGAGCCTGGTAAAGCAGCAAGCAGCGATGAAGGCAGGACAGTCTAATACAGCAGCAATCTGGGTTGCTTGGGAATCCATTCCAAAACCATTTATTTTAACAAAGCACGGTGAAAAATGATACAAGAAACAATGGATGCAGGAAAGTGGGACTTGTCTCTGGAAGGCAGCAGCTCTGAAGGAATTTAGGTTAATGAGCTACAGCAGCTGAACCCAAGTCCTTTATTCAATGATGCTGCAAAAGTGATCTGCAGACAACTGCAAAAGGAGAACTGCAAGTGCAACTGAAAAACTACTGCAGATTATAATCGGTATTGCTAGAGTGAGCTTGAAATTTTGGAAGTGATGCATAAAAAAAATAAATCAAGGTATATAAAGAAAAAATCTTAAAATAAGACTTTAAAAAGCTTCATTTACATAGTTTCTCAGCAATAAAATATCTGACTTGTTACGGGGTCTAACTACAGCCATTTAGAAAAAAATTCAGATGGGAAAGACTATAGAATGAGCATGACTGGCCATAAGATTGATGAGGATGAAGACCAAGTCAATTCTCCAGTTCTTACTATCTTTGTATGAAATGGAATTTTGTTAAAAAAAAAAAAAAAAAGAAAAAAGAGCCAAGTGAATTGACTTTTCAGGCTCTCATCTTTAATAACCCTGGCTGAATAAAATGTATTCCTTTTAAAAGTTGTGCAGTCAGTGTAGAAGTCAATAGATGCATCCTGACTCACAGTCTCCTACTTAATCCAGCACACAGCAGCAAAGCTTAATGGTATGATCCTCTATTTGTCACCCAACAGACTCCTCAATGACTTACTGGGAACTTGGTGCACTTGCTGCAGTCCAGGTCTGGGCCCCTTATCTGGGCAGCACTCAGATGCCCTTCAGCTGTTGCAGGCTCAATGAATTTGAACCATTCAATTTGAAAGACAGATGGAGAGTAAGGAGTAAAGATTTGGCAGACAAGGGTACTCCTAGCTAAATACGAGGAAATGAATATGATTTTCCATCTAGATAAAGTCCTCATGGTCTTTGGATGGGTAGAATTAGTATCTCCACTTCACAAATAGGACAAGTGGGTCACTGAGGAGTTAGGACATGCTATTGTCTGACCACCCTGTCAGCTGCCTTAACTACCTGTCACAACTAAAATGAGTTATAAGACCTAGAAATAAATCCATATTTGTGGATACCAGACCATGGCATCTCGGACCATGCAGACAGACTGTTCCATATTATCTGTAATTAATTTCCTGTGTAGCTTGTTACATTAGTTATTGCATAATTACAGAGGGCAACCCAGCTGTGTGCTCAGTATCATTCAAACATAATGCCTCAGGTGTCACCAAGTCTGCAGTTCAATTCCAAGACATGCTATCGAGTCGTCTCTGAGTTTTGTCCCAGGGAGGGCAGCAATTCACCTGCGGCCACTGGCCCCCATCGCACCTCCAGCCCCACAGCCCACCACAAGCACCGCTGGACACACGGCTGTAAAAACCAGACCTTCTGTCTGCTGTCCTGATCTTCTCACAACTGGTCCAAACTGACACTTTGTATATATACATAGCTGAAAAATCTGCACGCGTTTAAGCTGCTAAGTACTAGACATGTTGTTACACCAAATATTCACTGACCTCTTGCTGAATGCATTTTAATTGAAGTAATTATTCACTCAGCTCCAGCTGCTAGAACTCCATCCTGATACGTCTGAAAGCAAAAGGCTTTTCAGATTGGTTGCTCGGAAGACTGGAAACTATCTGCAGATTCATATGCAGCTGGGAAGGGAGTCTTTTCAGGTTTGTCTGGTTTTCACAATTTCTCTCATCAATTTATCAATACGTTTTTAATGCTCTTATCAACAAGTTCCTATTAGGTTAACAGCCTGAAGTATAGATGAAAAGCATAGTCAGGGAGAGGTTTGTGGTTTGTTGATTTCCCTGTGGGTATTTCCAAACTTTTTAACATCCTCTTGTTTTCATCAAAGTTTAAGTTGAGTTTGAACTTCCAAGGTAACAAGTGTGCTTCGTGCATTTCCTAGTGAGGATTTTCTTTCATTAATTAATCAATAAGTTAAAAGCTTGGGTTTACCAAAGCAATTGGCACAGCTTCCACTGATTAATCTCAGAAAGATTTCATGCTAACCTTAACATCATCTTAGTGTTTGTGCTTCCCTAGAAATAATATGATGTTACAAAAGAGCACTTTTTTGCCACTTCCAACCTCTGAAAGGGCCTTGTGCTAATGCTAGATCAAGCTTCCCATAGGGTGAAATAAGTTGTAAGTATCCAAGTTCAGTAATACTGCCCTTCTCATTTAGCTGCATAAGCCGGTCTCCAGGAACATCCCAAGTAATACCACACTCGTAGCACTGAAAAAGTGGATCTGGATGGCACAAAGGCTAAATGCCTTTTTTCTAGGTAAAGCACAATGCTATTGCCATGAATAGTACAGACAGCAAAACTTTTTAAATCCTCTTAAAGATCATACAAGTGGGTAAAAAAAATAACCTACAGTTGAAGCAAGTCAAAGCCAGTCAGGAAAAAAACCAAAACAACAAACCAGCAAACAGATTTACTGCTTCCCAGCCTCATGCTCTAATTAAATACCATCAACACTAGCATTAACAATGCCCATTTCTTATGGGTTTCTGTCTTGTGGAGGGATTCCCTGGGGTGTAAGACACATTTCGATCCAAAGCCTTCTCTACAGCTTCGGCGTTCAGAACCACCCTTTACAATAGGGTTTCTCTGCGGTCTAATAAAGATATAACTCAAATCATACTCAGCCTTTTCTCACTAGGCTCAAAAATTATTATCCAGAGAACTGGCAGTATCTCTCAACCACCACAGTGGTGCTGGTCTTTCAGAAACTGGGCTAAGAAACAAACTGGATTAGTTTGCAAAATTTATTGATAAGGAACCAAAGTCTTTTCTACATCTTCTGCTGCTCTGTATAGAGATGTCATAGTTTGCACATCCCAGGTATTTCTAAACATGCCAGAGGTTTATCTGATCTGATTAATCTTTGCAAATAGCTAATGAAGACTACATAAATAACAGAAAACTTAGGCTTTAAAAAGATTTTCGTCTAGCCATTTACATCAGATCCATCACCAGGGACGATGGTGATAAAATTTTTGACAGTGTTTGGTAGTCTAGTAAAAACAGAAGAATTAAAAGATCTGTTTAGTTATTCAGTCAGGATTCTTAGCATTGTTTACAACACAAAGGGAATTATGTATACATTAATTACATTCAATTTTAAAAATTTAAACTCAGAGTATTGTAGGAGAGATTTATAACGCAAATGACCAAGGCAAAAAGACTGTTAGGAGAACATAGAAAATTAATTACAAAGACTTATGCAGTTAATAATAGCTTCGCACACAATACTACCACATTTCTTTTTCATAAGTTAAAGCTGGAAACTGATTGTAATTATTAGGGAGGCCTCAGCTCTGCTGATTTTGTTAGACCTCTGGCAATTGCACTTTCACAGGTTAATGAAAGGAGCAAATTACTCGGTTTCACATTATAAATAAAAATCTGACACTTTTTAATGCACAGTGAACTCCCCTAGCAGAGCCTTTTTCATCAAGCTCTCTTCCCTACTAAGAAAACACTCCGAAATCACTCTATGTGCATAGCGTATATGTTGACTCCCCCGTGGTTAAGCAACTGCTTTGTGTTAGTCTCAGGAAGAATCTGTTGAGACAGGGACTCCCACATTGTCCCTGTAGGCACCAGGAATAAATCTAAAGATTATTCCCCTTTGGAGTCAGACTAATAATTGTTCAAGTACGAAAAGAGAGACTTGAAGCAAGTGTAAGAGGAGCAGAATGTAAAATTTTGTTTAAATAAACATAACTAGTGTCATTTGGATGCTACAGATTGCAGAAGAAGGTACTAAAGAGCAGAGAAGACAGTTTATCTATCAATAGCATAAACAACAGTCAGAAAGTCATCATCAAAATAAACTGCTTTCTGCTTTACCATCCTCTCCAATCCAGCCTTTCTCCATTCAGAAGACAGGGCCCCTTGCTAGAAGGTGCAAGCCTGCAAATCCCCTCAGAGGAGCGCTGAGCTAAACACAATGGCCAAGACACTGCCTAAAGCAGACGTCCAATGCTGACCACGGCCACCCTGTCCTCCAGCTGAGCCATGGCCTGACCACCACCCACCACCTCAAGGACAGCTCATCCTTAAGCATTACAAGGGAGTACTCCACTAGTCCACTTACTGTGGGATGCCCACCTACCACCTTCGCTTTTCACGGAGTGTGATTGAGAAACCCCAGTACCCACCTACAGGTCCCACCTCTCCTGTCACAGTCTGCCTCTCTGCTTCATGAGCTGCAGCTACTACCAAAAAAATGCCAACAGTTCCCACCTTGCCCAAACACTGATACAGAGAGTATAGTGACATCTCTGAAAGACTCATTTCTTTTCAAGATCAGAGCACATATTTCACGTACACCTGTAGATCTTCTATACAGTTGCTCTGTCCCCTTGAATTAGGTTGGGCAACTTATGTAGGCACTGACGCAGGTGCTTATTTTGTTGTGTTTTCTAATCTGTGAAATCCCCAATGAAGGGATACTTGTGATATTTGTATCTCAACACAGTGTTGTGAAAATGACACATGCTTAACAAACACACAATAACATCCACATACATCAGACAACTTAAACAGAAGAAACAAGATGGAAATGTTGCTTCTAACAAGCAAACAAGAAATAGTAGAGCAGAACATTGCATTTCTCATCCTCTGTCCCCTGTGTAATCCCCAAGCTTACTTTGGCAGAGAAGTACTACTTTTTAGGGGTTCTTTGCTGGCACTAGCAGGTTTAAATGAATACAAAATGAGTGAAAAATATTCCACATTCAAATAGTATGTGGCACTGTACTGCAACGTCAAAGTTTAAGAGACATCTTGTTAATGGTACTGAACATAAATCTAAAGGTGTCTGATCTAAGAGACAGTGCGGCATTTCCACAGGGCAAGAAGTAAAACATATATAAACCTATCCTAAACATCCAGTTCACCCTTTGATTTCGAGAGTCCAGATTTCCCAAAACAAAGAAATTCTGCAAGATCTGTTTTGTGTACACCAGTGGAAGCAACACATCTGTTAAAGCCAAAAGGTTTAGTTAAGCACATTCAGAACAGATTTGCTGCACAATGTTAGTGGCACTGAACCTGAAAGCAATCGTTAGAGAAAGAATTTATTCTTGTGCTAACCTCAAGCAAGAGTCACCATCCAGCCAATTTAATATCAACAGCAGTAATTTCAGCAATATGATATTTAACCACAATTCTAAAATGGCTCAGTCTGGAACCAACACAGTATCAGCTTTTGAAAGAATGCATCCCCAGCAACATCTGAAGAGGGTGGAAAAAATCAAGGCCACAGTGGCTTTTTTCATGAGGTTGCATACACAGTTTTTGCTTGAACTTTTTCTTAATTGAGGTTGCAAAAGAGTATGCTGAGGAATGAACCCAAATACCCTTTCAGTCACCATCAAAGTCTTCTGAGGACAGTAATGAAGGACAAGTTCTTTGCCCTGGAAGCGTCTGGATGCAGTGCTACACCACAACCCTTATATACCCCAAGGGAGGCTCAGGTACCCATCAAGCCTGTACAGCTTTTACAGTGGTGAACACCTAAATGCATCATCAAAGGAGATCACAGATTAACCCTTTTTTCCTCCTGTAAATCCTTCATTTGCTCCCCTCCTCTCTTCTCCAGCAAATTCCCCCTCCCCAGGGACAAATTACCTTCCACTCCTGCCCCTCTGAAAGTGTCCAATGATGGAGGATATTTTCGTTTTGCTGTTGTGGCCCCCTAAGCAACCCTGGCTCAGGGGAGCCCAAACTGCAGTCCCTGAGCCAGATGCAGTTTTTCATGACAAAGCATTTGGCCTTGAAAACTTTCTTGTGGCTTTTGGGAGGGAGGATGTCAGTTCAAAAAAATTCAAATTGTTCAAATTCTGACCCAAATCAACAATGCCTTTATGAGACCTTCCTTATGAATCCTAACCTTGTGTCAATGTATTCATTATCAGGCTAGATGATTAGATCTTTCTGCATACACACGCATGTTAAGTGAAATCCCATTTCCACTAAGATTGTTAGTTTTACACTGAATTTCAATGGCAGAAGATTGCAATCATTAAGGAAAAGGAGAACGTACAAACCAAAAGAAACCACCATTTCTTAATAGCTGCTGCAAACAAAGCATGCTATGAAACTGTTCCACTGCATAGATTGATAATTATAGGACAAATGTAACATCCTGAACAGCACCATATATAACATGTTTTAAATGCACTTCCTTCTCAATAAGCAGGAATAAAATAAATTTTAAAAGACCCCTAAAAAGCAAAAAAAATATTAAAAGCACAGAAAAAAAAGCACAAAGAAATTTGCACTAAAGGGATTATTGATCTCTCTTGTATTGCAGTCTTCATGGTCTTAGAAGTCCCAATATTCTCCTCACCATAACACTGAAAAAACACTGTATTTCATATCTGGATTTTCCCTGCAGTGCTCTTTCCCTCCTGAAGTTTATCTTACTTTGGGGAAGGATATTCTCAAGATGCCACAGACAAAAGAAATGTAAGAATTCCAGCTGATAGCTCCTTGACTAATTACCATGAACGAATCCAGCATACCAGCGGGATTTTCTCTCAGTGTCAGCATCTATTTCTCTTCCAAGCCTCAGTAAAGTAAGAAAATTTTGCTGCTGAATGAGACACTTATATCAGCTTTTTATTAGTTCTTCTGTACTACCTGTGAATAACTTGAATGTCTTAAAGCATTTCATTAAATAAATAGGAGAAACAGACACAAGTTCTTACAAAGGATCAGATGAACTTTAAGGCATTAGGAGAGAAAATAATACCTAATCAATGCTTCTGTAGAGAGTCTCTTGTTCCCTTATCATTTGTAAGAAAACAAATGTTCTTGTAGTGACAGATCATAGACTTACAGCCTCCAGGAGTGCCTGCTCGTGACTAAGCATTCCCATCTGTCAGCACAGTCCCCTTCATTTACCATTATCTAACCTCTGATGACACAAATTAAATATCCCCACTTCTTATTCAAACAACAAGCAAAGTTGTTATGAGACAACTCACTCTAAGCAAACTGGTTTAGGGAAAAGCATCACCATGAACAAAAAAATTACCCACTTACTGGATGTTCTCAGTAACTTCAGTATCTTTTTCTTCAACCAACTACCCTTTACCAGCTACCACCGCTTCTACCTGAAGTACAAGGGTTACTGTTGAGTAAACAGTATAGCTCCTAGATCTCCACTCATTAAGTCCTTCTCCTAACACTTCCTTTTTCTTCCACTTTCTCACACACATGCACACACTACTGAAGTCTGCCATAGCTAATCCTGAGTCAGTGGAACAATCTTCATTCTTATTACAGACTATAGTTGAAATGCACTAAGCAAGCATGCTCCTCTGATAGATGGCTTGAGTAAAATAAATCCAACTAAACAAACAAACCAACAAAGCACCCCAACCCCCCTACAAACTCAAACTGTTAATCTGAACCATCACAAAAGCACATTTTAACTTTTAACAGTCCTCGTCTTCATTTCTTTATTGCTTCCAGCAAGAGAGGACACTGAGGAATGAATAACTTGAAATAAATTGGATTGTGGGACAATTTCAATATTATAGTCTGTAGATCACACGAAGGACATTTCAACATAGTAGTACGTAGTTTAGATAAGTTCAATCATGACTCATATGCTCCATAAACAGAAAGTGACACAACTGATAATTTACCAAAGTAAATCTAAATGGTTGTTTTCCTGCACACTTGCTATGGCTCATCAGGATTGCATTTGCTTCTGTACCTTATTATCACAAATTCATATCCAGCCTGAAGAAGTCACAGAATATTTATACAGTACAAAGGAGAGAGCATGAGCACCAGAACCACTAAAGCTGCGACTACTCAGAATTCACCCACGCTCTTCTGAGAAAGGAGCCTGCTGGGAAGTCCACCCTGCTTCAGTGAGGCTGCTTTGGTAGCCACATTAGCTCAGGTATTTCTAATAACCCACTGCAGACACACCATGCAGTATGAGAACCCTTGGAGTAGAAGATGTGCATCCTGGGAAGTGTTGGTCCTCTGAGCAGCCCATGCAGAGCTCTACATGTGCCACAAGCTGTCTGGTAACAAGGATATCTTCAAAATGCAAGCTGAGCTGGGCTTAGTTTATGTTATGCTGATACAGCTACGCTTTTTTTCATTACTATTATTTTTGCAGTAGGTGCAAAAAGCCAAGGAGTAGGTCTAAAATACACGTCTGTATAATGCCCGCTGTACCCAAATATCCTGTAAACTCAGCTTTTCCATGCTTCTTCAAGTTCTGGAAAGAATACTGATGGACATATTGACCAGTTTGGATGGAATTCTAAGATCACTTTCGATAGCTACCTGGGAGGCCTCTGTGTGACATGTGTATAAAACACTGGAAAGGAGCCTTGCTGTTACAACTTGTAGCTCTCTCATTAACCTCTAAGTGGAATGGAAAGAATGAGGATGCTGGTTGCAAAGTTTGTCTCAGAAGTCCCATCAAGATTGAGTTACGGGCCCTGGAAGACGCATGTTTCTTTCTTATATATTTTAAACTCTTATCTTTGCAGAAGGCAAAACCAGACCACTTCTAAAATAGAACTTTTGGTGATCTTGTTGGGGGGCCTGACTTCTTCAGCACTGGCAGGCTCAAAATACTTTGGCTCTGTGCTTTGGATAGAGACAGAGAATGTCACTGAGTCAAACTGAAATCCTTTCCTACCTTGCCAGGTAAATGTTTATAATTGAGCCTTTTCTGCTGCTGGTGAGGATGTCTTGAATATTTATGTGAGATCCTTCTTCCAAAAAAAGCCATTCAAAATGCATTGGTAAGATGGAGGGTACAGAGCCTGGCCCTGGCACAGGGATCAAATCCGGGATTAACAGCACGATTATAAAAAACTGTAGAATGCAAGTATCAAAGGTTGAAGAACCAAAATCTTTTAACTGTGTTAGGGCTGTGAAATACATCTGAGTCAGAGCTTTCTGATTTTCCTGAAGATCCCTGGACGGGGATGGTGTACATACAGGAGTTCCCAAATTGGCCCTGGCCATCCCAGGACAGAAATAATAATATTTTTTGTTTCCTTGCTAGTAGACAGGTCTAAAGTAGTTTATGGGGTTTGCATGGCAAGGTTTTGGTAGCATCAGGGCTACAGGGATGACTTCTGTGAGAAGCTACTAGAAGGTTCCCCCGTGTCCAATAGAGCCAATGACAGCCATCTCCAAGACCCAGCACTGGCCAAGGCCAAGCCAATCAGTAATGATGGTGGTACCTCTGTGATAACATATTTAAGAACTGAGGAAAACCATCTGTGCAACAGCAGCTGGGGAGAGGAGTGAGAATATATGAGAGAAACAACTGTGCAGACACCAAGGTCAGTGAAGGAAGGAGAAGGTGCTCCAGGTACCAGAGCAGAGATCCCCCTGCAGCCCTTGGTCCCTGCAGGACCCCAGACTGGAGCAAGTGGATGACTAAAGGAGAGTGTGGCCCCGCGGGAAGCCTATGCTGGAGCAGGTCTGCTGGTAGGACTGGTGACACTGTGGGAGATCCACGCTGGAGCAGTCTGTTCCTCAAGGACTGTACCCTGTGGAAAGGATACATAGAAAGGATCTGTGCTGGAGAAGTTCATGGAGGTCTGTCTCCTGCGGAAAGAACACCATGATGATGCTAAAGAAGAATGTAAAGAGTCCTCCCTGCAAGGAGGAAGGAACAGCAGAAACAACATGTGATGAACTGACTGCAACCCACATTCCTCCGTCACCTTCTGCCACTTGGGGTGTGGAGGAGGTAGAGAAATTGGGACTGAAGTTGAGCCTGGAAGAAGGCAGAAGCGGGAAGTAGATGTTTTAAGATTTGGGTTTATTTCCTATTACCCTAATTCTGATTTTGATTGGCAATAAATTAAACTAATTTCTCCAAGTTAGGTCTGGTTTGCCTCTGACAGCAATACTGAGGGATCTCCCTGTCCTTATGTCAACCCACAAACATTTCACTGCATTTTTTCTCCTCCTGTCCAGTTGAGGAGGAGCACTGATAGTATGGTTTGGTGGGCATCTGGCATCTATCCAAGGTCAACCCACTACAAATAGGAACATTCCTGTTTGACTATTGCCTTTATTACTTAGAATTGACTTATATTTGCCAATAAATTTCATGGTCAGATGGCTGGCCAGTTTGTCTTGCCCTCTGGAAAGCCATGTCTTAAATAGTATCTTCAGGTAACAAATCCTCATTCATGATCTGAAAATTGCAAAGAAATAAACCAGGGTCTGGTGCAATGGGTTATGTCTTGTGCAGTTGAACTTCTGGTCATGCTGCCACTGATCTCTGGATCAATGAAGACTTCAACAGACAGTAGAAAGAATCCTTCACTGGCATGGAAGACGGGAAGACAGACATAGGAAGATTGTGTGAAGAGACATTTTTTAGCTGGACAACAGATCTTGAGTTTATGTATAGTTGTCTGTGCTCCCCAGCCCAAAGCAGATGTTTGCCATAGCAACTGAGGAGATATTAATTTGTCATTTGATTGTGATACACAAAGAGGATGTGAATTAATATAATCGGATAAGGTTTGTTTGGTAAATACATAGTTACCAACTAGCTCCAAATACATTGTTCAGGGGTCTCGCGTGATGAACTACATGCATGAAAGGTGGCGTGGATTCCAGCCAGCCTTGGCAAAAATCTGGCTACTGAGGCTGTGTGAAGTTGTGAAGTGTTTCACAGGTTTCACAGGGGACTAAAATTCTTCTTGAGAGGCCAGCTGGCTGGTGATACACAGTCACCACAGATACAGTGAGCACGGTATTTCACAGGATAGTACCAATTTTTCTTTGTTTCACTATATACCTAACTGAGCAAGGAGGAAGTAGTCCAGAGGGATTCCTGACTTTATATTTTGAGTAAATTGGAACACTTGGACATTGGAAGCAATAAACTGAGCAGAAACTCAAAGGAACCCTGTGCTTTACAACATTGGAAGGAGACAAAAGGAGAACATGCACAGTAGCAGCCCCTGAATGCAAACTTAAGTACCTAAGCTATTTCTTTTCTTAAAATCCCAGGTAGCTCAGCATTCAGAGCTCCAAGTTTTCTCATGATGAGACAACCACGATCACAGCTCCTCTCCTCTCACAGGATCAGAAAAGGATGCCAGGGGACAAGCTGGTAACAGCCCAGTGCTCTCTCCTGTGCAAGCCCTGCTCTGCCATGTCAACGTCAGCTTTTAGGGTCAAGACAAATTTCATTTGCATTCATACAGACACAGAGGTATGGCATTTCCACATCTTATTTCCCATTTACTTTCATGAGCAGCAGCTTTGAAACTTAACCCACTTTGTGCCTTCCCATGCCAAAGCTGCCTTCTGCTCACCAGCACTTGCTCTCAGCTCTTTCATCTGACACTGTAGGTTTGGTCCAATGATTGTACAGCCAGCTTGTCCCAAGTTTCCCACAGGCAAACTAACTTTAAAATGTTATTTATAATTTTAGGCCACCAAAGCCTGTAAAAAAGATATATGTATTTTGGATAAAGCAGTAATAATCAAAAGAATGTCATTGCTTATTTCTTTAAACAAGCTACACAAAGCAAATTAGTGTGCTTTCTTTTTTCTTTTGAATCTCTTAACTGTTAATAGCAATGATCTCATGCTTCTGAAAACAAAGAGAAGTATAGAGAAATTTATTTTAAAAGGACATAGACAGATAGACTGCAAATAGATTTAAAGGAAAAACAATATAGGTGGAAGGTACTGGATGATAGATCTTTAAATTACTTCCATGGGAGTTATAAATGTCCTAAACATCTCACAGTCTGGCCCTCATTGAGTCCTGCTGTGGGGAGTCTGCAATGTTTGCATACGGTGCTTGGCTCTCACCAATGTTATCCTGCACCCTCATAAACACTAGGCACACCAAAATAAAAAATAAGGTAAAGTGAACAGAAAACTTTTCCTACTACAAATAAACAAAATGGGTTGAGTAAGATAAAACTGATACCATTTTATAGCATTACGAAATTGTTGTGCTTTGGGTTTTTTTAATTCAAAAGCAAACAGAAAATTACTTTGTCTTCCCTTCCTGTTTTGGTTGGTTTGTTTGTTTCTGTTACTGCATTCTGCTTTTGTTTCTTTTGGTTTTGTTGTTGGTGAGGTTTTTTCTTCTAAACTTTAAATCAAACCGTAACTGCTGCTTGGAAAAGCTGTAGCTTTTCCCTGTGGTAGATTTCACCCTCTGTGCTCCTGGGTTTAGGGGCTGGGCAGAAGCTGAGGTGCCGAAGTATTGAAATGCAAGAATTGAACTCAAGTGATGGAAATTGCCACAGAAAGCCTACAAATCTTTCTCTAACACATTCTATTTTTTTCCTATGTCAGCATCATTTTAGCCAGGTTCAGAGCAGAGAGGTCCACTGCACTGGAGTAGCAGTCTGCGGGTAATGCTCTGCTACTCAAAAGTTTTTCAAGAGCATCTAAACTCAGAGAGGAAGCTTGGATAGCTCCCAGCACCCACACCAACTCCCCCAACACCACCTGTTCCCCACACCCTGAAGACAGCAACAAGTGGACAAAGCCTTGATATGCACTATGGATAAAAAACCAAGGATTTGCTTTTTATTTTGAGATCCTTCTTTACCTCGTTGCCCCTCTAAGCACAGGGCAGTGTAGCTCTGAGTAAGAGGGAAGCACCCTTGGGCAAAAGACCTGTTTGATCGGAGGTGAGTGTGCTCCAGGGCCAGAAGAAATAACCCACCGCTAGCGGAGTCATTGCTCATGCGTGGGAATTCCACCAAAAAAATTAGCCTCAGACTTAAAAAGAAATAAGATGGACTTAACACTCTTAAAGCAGATAACCACGGAAGACATATTGCAATAAACATTGTCCAGGAGCTTTATCATCCATTGGTACTTATAGAATTTCTCTCTTCACAGTTAATACTGAAATTGTAGCACAAAAAGGCAGTTAACCTTAAACTATCTCAGGGTCTAGTCCTACCTGGCTTTCACACACAGAACTTCTGCTACCCTGAGAGCTCAGGGCCAGGCAGTTTATGGGATTAGACCCATATAATCTAAAACTCTTGCAGTCAGCCCCTGCTGATGTTCCCCCACCACTGACAACTCTGCTGTCAGCAAGAAAAATTGCTCCCTTCCCGTTCTTGTGGCAAGACGGCTCCCAGTTCAAACGTTCAAGCTCTGGTGGGCTGGATAAAGCAGTGTTTATAGTTCAGTGGTACGGAAGAAAACTTACACAACGCTTTACGCTGTCAAAGCAAAATGTGATCGTTCCAGACTGTGCACTGACATTATTAAAAATATCAATTAAGGCCAAAAATGCACTTTTACACTGAGCTCCTTGGATTAGATTGTAACCAGCTCAAGGATAAGAAACACTACTTGTTTATCTTAATCACATTTAAAAATCCAGGCCTTTGTGTTATTCCCCTCCACAACAGCCATTTCAAGCGACAGTAGGAATTCCCCAGTGACTTCAAATGGATTTATTTTTTTTTGTCCCACCACATTCCCTTTTCAGTTTTAAATTTTTCTCTCCTGTTTTTGTAACTTTTAGGCAAATACTAAGAACTTACAATTCCCCAAAAAACAAAGAAACAAAGCAGAACAAATAAAAAATTCAACATAGAACAAGAAACATGCAGAATGATTTGCAGCACAGTGCCAAATAAACGCTTATTTGCCTTCACTGGAGGTCAGTGGGGCAAATTGGTGGGAACTATCTGTAATTACAGGTTGGTGAGAGACAATTCTGGCAGTTGCATGGCCTTTTAATGATGCGTTTTGCTCTCATTTGGCCTTGGAGATCCTACAAGAAATGGCAAACACCCAGAGCTCTGCAGGTTCCCAGCGTGTCTATTTGAATGTCTTCAAATAAGCCAGGCTGATTTGTTTCCAAACTCCAAAATTTTATCTCAATAAAACCTGTGAAATATTACCGCATATGTTTAAATTATGATCAGTGCATTGTGTTGGATGCATATCAACAAGTCCCATTTGTGTCTCATCTGGAAGCACATATATTAGACATGAGAAAATGATGTAAAACTTCAATTCTGTATTACTATTCATACTGGACTTAACATACTATAAAATAGAGATTGGATTGCTCCTGATTTTACCACAAGCCTCTTGAAACTTTCCTCAAAGCTTGGTTATCAACGTCAACTTCAAAAGGACAGATACTAGAGGTTTAAAGTCCAGAATACATGGACAAAAAGCAAGCAAAGATATACTGTTTGTAAATCTCCTTTTTAAGCCATTGGAGAACCCAACCCACAATTTCTGAAAGCAGCGGTTCACAACATT
Organism: Actenoides lindsayi; assembly: GCA_025331215.1. Lineage (NCBI taxonomy): Eukaryota > Metazoa > Chordata > Aves > Coraciiformes > Alcedinidae > Actenoides > Actenoides lindsayi. The sequence continues at coordinate 9,638 of WTSP01016779.1, read as the reverse complement.
GCTTAAGGTTTCCTGCTAACTACATTTATTAAGTGATCCCTATCATATGGCCAAAAGGAAGGCGAAACCTTTTACACCTTAATAATCTTCTGTCTGGTGATGTCTTTTCTTCTGATAGGAAGATAAGCAACAGAGGTTCAATTTAGATATGTTTATAACTATAAGTACAGAACATTTAAGATGTTTTTTCAGTATTCCATTATTGAACACTTTATTCTGCTGCTATTACTGCTTTTATCCTGGTACCAAGGCACTAGTGATGCTTAGCAAATTTATGCCTAACCAAACTTATTGCCTGAAGCCCACTTGCAACACTTCTCTGGGAATAAGACTGCAAAACGAAGATTTAGATTCTGAGTTCCTTTAAAATTCAGGTTTTCTTTTGCTGTCTGCCACATATATTATACATGTTTCAAAACATGCACCTCTACATTTCCCAAATTTCTGGTCAATGATTTTTGTTTATGTTTCCTCCTACACATCACTGACAAAACGAACTGTTGCTACTTTCTCGTTTCCAAGAGACCAGGTTTTTGGCCTGCTTAGGGATTTTTATGATAATGATTAAAAAGCAGTCCAGAAGAATGCAGCTACACTTGAATAACGCCTGCCTCAGTGACAGAAGGAAATGTGAACTTATCTGTGTTATCAAGCCATTTATTTCATGCAAAAAATTACCTTCTAACATAGAAAAAACAGCACTATCATGCTGCAATCGACCTCTAGCCCTGAGCAGAGCACCCACGTACGGAAAAGAAAATGCAAACTCTTTCCTCTCTGCACCTCTGACTTCTCAACCAACCAACTTCTGCAGTGGACACTGGGAGGGCAAGTTCACGATGGGATGGAAAAGCCAGAAAGCATGCTTTCTGTGCCTTTTTAATAACAGCTCTGTCCACAGCAACAGTCTCTGTGTACATATAGACTGCAGAAGAGTCAGGCTCTTGGCAGACATAATCTGGTGGAGTGGCTGAGCGTGTGGCTGTTACCAGCAAGAAAAGCTCTGTGGCTCTAACTCCAACAAGATCTAATGTTATTTTTACCGCACACTGGCTGTTTAATATTAGTAATTATGCACATTTCTGAGGTTTCCTATTCACATACAGAAAACCCACAACAAACAATGCAAACACTCAAGCATCCCGCAGCTTTAAATCCCGTAACGTGGACCATAAGGGCTTTTATGACACCCTGGGTGAGATCTGTTTTGTAACATTGAGATGCTGTTTGAAAGTGAAGGACGCTTATCTCCTGCAGGCCTGGTGAGATCAGCAGACTCAAGGATATTGTAAAACAGAAAGAACATAAAAAAAAAATAATATTTTTTTACATTGTCTTTAATTCCTTCCTCCATTTTGATGACAGCCTGGCACCTCCTGAATGCAGACCTTCCTTTAATCAAGGAGAGGTTAGCTACTGAGCCTGTGATTTACCATTAATGAGCAAAATAGGGGAAGTTTTCTGACATATATTCACTTTAGTTTAAATCTGTACATCTGCACTCACTTAGATCCAGGCCATGCTGGTAGAATTTCCTCCTCCAACCAATGTTCCTCCTGAACAATACTCTCTGCCTATAATCTATGCCAAAACTTTAATAAATTAAAGACATAAATTAAAATAGAAGTAATATGAATTCAACAAGAATCTATCACAGTTTTAAAAAGTAAGCATAATCTTTGTAATCTACTGAGCTTTAAGTCAGGACTCCAGTGTAATGGGGAGGAAAAGAGAACTACATGAGAAGTGAGCAGCTCCTCCCTACTGTGGTGCTGTCCCAGTGCCTCTCAAAAGCTTATTCTTGGAGTCTTAGTTCTGTCTTGTAGCAACTGACTTTATTTGTCCTAAATATTCAGCTAGAAATATGGTCTACATTACAGCATTGCACAGAGAGTCTTTTAAAAGCCTTGTGATCATTGAAGTTAAAAGTCTGATGAGTAATGTTGTTCTGTCTGAAGTATATGTTGTTCCCTTTGCCTCCTTGCTTTATTTTGGGACAGATACACTTAAAATAGGGTTTTTTTCAATATGGAGATTATTATCCAATCTAAAAGATTTAATTTAGCATTTATATGGGTTTTAAATGCATGCCAACACTTTCCTTCATTTCAGCATTTGGCAACTGTTCGCTATTCACAATTCCAAAGGCTGCAGACACATGTCTGATCATTTTAGGATATTTACAGTTGTAGCCAATAAAGACAATGCTGATTATAATTAAACTTTTAATTGCTTTCTGAGACAACAACAAGAAGCTACGATTGCATGAAACTGTGACTGGCTCCTTTAAATAATAGTGGATGCAGACTGCCAGGAGCATCACTGTCCACCACTTCCTAAGAGGTGGGTATAAATAAATGCTAGGTCATCACTCCTGATAACATCAGTGGTAGCTTGGTAATCCAGACCAACTGCAAACATCTTTGATTTAAGTGAGAAGTGGAATATGGATGGGACAAAGAAAAAATGTAGCCCATAAATTACCTGTTCTGCCAGTCCATCCCTGCCTTAAAAAACTGTTTATCAGGAGCTACAACAAACACCAGTATATATTATAGCAATTCCTCAGGTGGATTGGGTCAATGCAGGGCACTGGGAGCACTGCACAGTCACTTCCATGCCCCAAGTTCAAGTCTATCTCAGGTCTTCCAGGAGCAAAATCCCTGTGCCACCTTAAGGTTGTACTATGACATCCATGTTTTCCAGGAATGGAAATTCCCTTACTTTTTTGCCCTCATTTGGGAGATACCTCCCATGTCATTCACATACATGCCCAATCCAGCCACTGCTTACATGGAAACCTCCAGCATTTCTGCAGTGACCCTACAAGGTGCTTTGGCAGCTGGAAGCATGGCCGTGACTTGGGGCTGTGCGAGTCACACATCCTGAGGGATTCCCAGCAAGTGTCCTCCCAACTTGGCCTGGGAATTGCAGGTGGACAGGAGAAGTGTTAGTGGCCTCTGGCCAATTCCTCTGAGTACATGTCCATATCAAAGTCTAGTACTGCTGGGTCCCATGCAGGCAGCCTTGGCTGTTTCCCCATGTGGGGTGAGACACTGCAATGCTGTATGCAGGGTGCCTCCACGCATAAATACATGTCTTCAGCCTCCAGGGCTCTCAGCAGCACTGAACTGCTGTTTAACAACTTAAATCACCCGTTGAATCAGCCTGTGGATGACGGACACACAAGAGTCATCACCTGGCATGGTCTCTGCCTCAGTGTAAGGTGTTGAGAAACGGGGAGAGGAGCACTATGCACCAGCCAGGGATATCCCACATGCACTGGCCACCACCCTGAGCACACTGAAATGCTGAGCAGGATACTCACCGCGTGTCAAGCAAGGGTAACATTTGATTTATTTTTACAGGCTTCCTTCAAATCATTTGGAGAGCCACTTACACAGTTTACATATTTAAACATATTACATCATTCTGCAAGACTCTGGGAAGATGTGATTCCTTCATTATTACTGCTACATTTTGGAAAATAACAGCAACTTGGATATATCATTAGTATTTTGTGACCATTAGACAAAACATTGCAAGGTCTCTCCATACAAAACATTCTCAGGTTCATCAAACATCACTGTGTGGGCCATGTCAAGAAATACATTTTTACACGGTTCTTTCTGTCATAGGAGCTGTTAGCCTATCTATAAATGCTTACCAAAGCATCCTAATATAATCTGCCTCTGCTGAAATGTAAATACATTTGGTCTTGTCTGTGGACAGGCAACACAAGATATAAGCTCCTAACCACCAGCTAATAGTAATGTTTAGTTACTGAGAGCTCAAAGATGCTTATATAGTTAGAATCAAAGACTGCTTTGTGAAATGACCTGTCAGACATTAACACTGACGGATGGTTTAGGTGTGATTATAAAACTATTTCAGACAAGGAAAGCCTTGCCTAAGGGCTGCAGGAATAGGCTTTTATGGTCAGTGGTGGCTGGTGATGACAGTCCCACCCGCATTTCTCAATGAATAAAACCTCCCAACTCCTTCAGTTGCTGACAACCACCTTTGTTCCTCTATAGCACCTTAGGGCTGTTTGGCGATGTTTCCCACAGACCTTTCTGTTACTCAACACTGACTCTGCTCAAGACCTCCTGTATTGTATTTCACGTAAATTACACCAAATTTCACACTGAGCCTGTTGACTTGCTATAGTCAACTTTAAGCACTTGTATGCAAACTGCATACCCTGCTTGCAAAGATCTACAGGTTTTCAAGCCCCTTTCTCATTACTGGAAATGCTGAAAATCCCACTGTATTGATAGAAATAGCTCATGAAGCAACATGAGAAGACACATACCAGTAACAATACCTCCTCAGGAACTGGAGGTTTCCCAAAAAGTAAAAATAAAATGCAAATTATTATTGTACCTCTTACACAGAAATACAGGGAAACCCTTTCACTATCCGGCACGTTTACTCACTTCAGTCAACATTTATCATCGTAGTTTCATGAGCATTAGTGCCACTGTAACTTCAGGCAACAACCTTTTGCAGCTGCTTAGCAATACTATACAGCATTATATGCAAAAGAAGGATCTATAAATACCTTATCAAGGAACAGCTGGTTTGAGCTACTTCTATACCACAGATACATTTTTCACACCTGTAGAATTACATCGCCATATGAATGTTATCTGTGTGACGGAGCATCCCCAGTACATACAGTTCACTAAAGTACTCTCCAAAACCTATTCTGAGCATTGAGTGCATTTGGACAGAACCACTCCCCCCTGAAGGGAACCTTTGCAACACGTTTTGATTAAAAACAAATAAAACATAAAACAAAACAAAGGCAAAACCAAACAAAAACAATGAAAAAAAAACCCAACAGCAAAACCAAGCAATCTTCTGAGCCAAACAAAGAATAAATTCAAAAGTCATCATAACCAATCTTTAGAAGGGAGAAAAAGGGGGCTGATGAATGCAAATTATCCATCAAATGTTCACAAGGCCTTATCAGTTATTCCCAAGTTCAAAATTTATTATTTCCCATATAGTTTTCCCATTTTTGCCAAGTTCTGCCTGCAATGAAATCCCCCATGCACTTAAATCCCATAAGTGATGTCAATTAGTTTACACAAGTTAAACTGAGAATGGGATTTTTCTCCCTCTACTCAAATGGCAGAATAGAGTGCTGGTCTGCTGAAAGCCAGAAGGACCCTTGGGGAGCAGCACTGTGGACTCTACATTTGTTCTGCTCATAAAAATGTGTTGATGTCAATGACTGCTTCATGGCGGGAACATACCATGTGCTGGCCACAGGAATCCAGAAAAAAGACCAGAGGGTAACATTGCTTTCCATCTTCAAATCACATAGGATATATATCAAAACAATTACTGCATTGTTACATTCCAGAGCATTTAAATTAGTATTCTTCAGAAGCTGCTGAGATGCACTGGGCACATAATAAAATCTAGACTAAGTGACTGGTAATCTACCATGCAAACCTCAAACTTTAGAGCATTAAATTGAAAACCCTTTAATTACACCTCACCTACTATCATCTCCAAACTCCTAGCACATTAACACAAAAGAGAGAATCTGTAGGGGATCCCCTTAATTTGTTCATCAGCTTTTTACACTGTTTGTTCTACTTTTGTGTGCTGCTTTGACCTTTATTCATATTATACTCTTCTAAAAATGTTGCTGTACACTTGCACTCAAACACAGCTCCTAGGTAATGCAGGGAGAATCCTTCCAACAAGTTCAATGAACTTTAAGGCAAACCCTGAAGACCTACAATTTCAAGCTGCATTAGCTGGGCGTTTGTTTTATTCCTATATTTTCAGGGAATATTGCCAAGTACCTTTTTACACCCGCATTTTTTTTTTTTTCTGGAGAGATTATTTAGTTGTCTTTGTATCCGAATGAACTTACAAATGAGGTATTTACATGTCTCAGATTAACATAGAGGTATAAAAGGCAGACACCAATTTTTCCAGTTCCATCTGTAAATCATGCTGTAGGTCCTGCATTAGTGCAGATGCATTACTGCTGGCCAAATCACTACAGCTCCAATATTTCAACCCCTGTAAATGTCTACTCATGCACTAGTGGAAAAAAAATCTTGTGTTTAAACTGGCATTAAAGGGTTCTAGTGATGTGGAGCCTTATGCATTATGCAATGCTTTTTTGTGTGTATTTCTGGGACTGAAAAAATATATATATATTCATGACCCAATAGCACTAGGATCATATATAAGTTAGCTGTATAAGATGTAAAGGAAGCATTGAAAGCATTCAGAGCTCTCCGTTGGCCAGGCTTTCCTGCAGATATCATCGGCAAAACTTAATCGGAGAGGCTGAGGCAGGCTGACAATGAGGATATTTGGAAATTCCTTCTCTGTATCTTAGTAATGCTTAATGTGACAGCTTGAAAAGTGGTGCAAGATTTGCAATACGTCCTGATACTTCTTGCCATAAAGAGATTTCCTGAATAGTCTGGAACAGCTCCAGGACTATTTTGCAAGGACTCTAGGTAAAGAAAGAAATGCCCATCTATTGCAGTTTCTGACTATCAATGATGAGTGGCTGACATTTTATACATGCTAAGAACATTTTTTTCTCTCTGCCTTAAAACAATTTTTCAACAATTTAATTTGCTCAGGTTCCTTTCACTTAACCTTAGTAATGCCATGTATCTGTGTCAAAAATGCAAACAACTTTGGCAGGTCATAAATTGTCATCTTACTCCACCATAGAGAACTGCTGCTAACATAGAGATTAAAATCATCTACACAGACTTCTATTGCATTTCAAGTTCTACACAGTGAGTAAAATTTTCCATACTTCCTAACTGATTTGGAAGCTACATTACATTGAAATTGAAACCCTGTGTGATAAAGATGAACTTTAAATACATCCTCATGCTGTCAGAATTAATACACAACAGTATTATGTCAGCACCAAGGCAAAGTAAACAAATTCAATTTTACTATTATACTAAAAATATTAAAATGACAACAAGATGATATTAATTCTTTAACAATTTCATCTGAACTTAGTCTGTGGTGCTTCTAAACTGTAATTAGGATTTAGTTTCATAGGCTAGGTCTCCTTCAAACAACCAATTTGAAAGGAAATGGAGATGGGAAATCTTACAAAGGACAAGGGGCCATTTTTCTTTCCATTTCAAGATGAAACCAAACAACAGTACATTGGTTCAATCCTGCTACACAGGGACCAGGAAGAAGACTCACAAGTCAAATGTTCTACAGAAGCCCAGTGCCATTGATTCTTCCAGATGTAGGTTTTTGTTGAAGCTGAAAAAATTTCAACACTGCTTCTGGTATTTCCATATCCCAATATCTAAACACGTATTTTCCATCTAAACAAGCTTATTTTAGATATAAATGGACAACCGTGAGTCCTAAGAACAAATTTTTCCTAAAGGCAGAACTTTTAGAAATGTAAAGATGTTGTCCAATCCATATGCAAAAGAAAAATCATCTGTTTCACAGCTCCACACGTGATAGTAATTACTTCTACCATGTAATATTCACCTTAAATAATAGCAGCATTTAATGCTTAAAAGCATTTGAAACAAGACAAAATGGCATATTGATCACACCAAATACTGTAAAGCCAAGTACACAGTTTGGGCTGTGATCTGGATTAAGCTCATGGCTGGCAAACCAACAGAGCACTGTGTCTGAGATGGCAGTCCTGAGAGCGTGGGTCATCTTAGTGGTAACAGGGAGGAGCTGGGAGCTTCACTATATCTCTTAGGGAAATAACATTGATTCTTGTAGGATGACACTACCACAAAAGAAATGAAGACAGGAGAGTTTTATTTTTCCTAAACAAATAAAGACAGAGCCATGTAGTTTATATCATTTTATGGTCTGATTATTGTAAATTGCATGTTATTATTCCTATTTCAGAAACTCCTACATAGATTAATCAGATATAGTCCCTATTGTGCTAAAATTGTATACGCACACTGGGCTCTGCTCTGGAATGCCCAAACTCTGAATATGCAACAAAAGGCTAAATGAAACATGAAGCAGAAGACAGAGCTGACGCACGCAAAGCTTCAGAGATTTGCCCATGGTCCAACAGGACATTTATACAAGGACAAGAACTGAACACAGGCGTTCTGTCACGTAGTATAAACACATTACCACTCTTCCTCCATCATCTTACGCCTCTACTTTAACTGACAAATTATCCTTAAGTTTAAGCCAAGTTACAACAGCTGGATAAAAGTACTGGTCTCTACTTACTACAAAACCTTGTGTCACAAATCCAACAGGAATAAGTGGTTTATTCTTTCATATGTCAATAGCTTTCATCTTTATTCCCTCTTCTTCATGATCTTTAACATCTCCTAAATTGTATGCACAAGCGAGTTCAGTTCTTTAGTATTACTTGTATTCAATAGTGCTTATCCAAACAGTATTTTTAGTTAACATGCAATTTGGATAGGACTAGCATTCCAAATCTACCATTTATCTTGATTACTTTAAGCTAACTGTACCCCCAGGCTCTAAAATGCCAGTTTGGAAAATGCTCTGGGCACAAGATAATATGAGATTGCTAATTAAACAGGAAGCTTTAAAAAAAGATCTGATTTAGGCCTTGATTCTGCAAACAAATAACTTCAAGTGTGAGTAACTCTGTGGAAAACATGTGAAGTCGTTGCATAAATCACACAACGTTAAGTGCACACTGAAAGCACCTTGCTGAAATAGGGTCTAATTTAAAAGTCTTGTATTCTTTTTAATGGAGTGTACTTCAAGTGCCTGGTGTGTTGTGGTTTCCTCTTCTCTGCTAGGGAAAACGGCCTGAACACAGGGCCAGGAGCCAGGAATTCCTGCTCTCTTAACCTATTTCTGAAGCTGTGTTTTGGACAAGTCTGCTAACAGGACTGCATCCCAGATTATCACTTGAAAAACGTGAAAAAATTTCTACTCAGCAACTTCTTCTACAAAACTATGGTTAGGATCAATTACTTTTCTAAGGGTATGGGTGATTCACTTTAAGGTCACCAAATTGGGTGGGAGAGTCAATCTGCTTGAGGGTAGGAAGGCTCTTCAGAGGGACCTGGACAGGCTGGATCGAGGGGCTGAGGCCAATTATATGGGCTTCAACAAGGCCAAGTGCTAGGTCCTGCACTTAAGCCACAACAACTCCATTCAACACTAGAGGCTTGGGGAAAAGTTGCTGGAAGGCTGTCCTAGGGACCTAGGGTGACGGAACGTGAGCCAGCAGTGTGCCCAGGTGGCCAACAGCATCCTGGCCTGTGTTAGAATAGTTGGGCCAGCAGGACCAGGGAGGTGATTGTCCCTCTGTGCTTGGTCTTGGTGAGGCTGCATCTCAAGTACTGTGTTCAGTTTTGGGACACTCTGTACAAGAAAGACATTGAGATGCTGAAACAGGTCCAGAGAAGAGCAACTAAGATGGTGAAGGGCCGGGAGAACAAGACCTATGAGGAGAGGCTGAGGGAACTGGGGCTATTTAGTCAGAAGAAAAGGAGGCTGAAGGAAGATCTTATCACTCTCCACAACTACCTGAAAGGACATTGTAGAGAAGTAGGTGCTGGTCTTTTCTCACAAGTATCTAGGGATAGAACAAGAGGGAATGGCCTAAAGCTGCACCAGGGGAGATTTAACCGGCA
>WTSP01016778.1:0-29862 GCA_025331215.1 Actenoides lindsayi | reverse complement strand
CTTGTAGGCCCCCTTCAGATACTGGAAGGCCACAATAAGGTCTCCCCAGAGCCTTCTCTTTTCCAGACTGAACAACCTCAACTCTTTCAGTCTGTCCCCATAGGAGAGGTGCTCCAGCCCTCTGATAATCCTTGTGGCCCTTCTCTGGACACGTTCCAGCACATCAATATCCTTCCTGTAACAGGGGCTCCAGAACTGGACACAGTACTCCAGGTGAGGTCTCACAAGAGCGGAGTAAAGGCAGTGAATCACCTCCCTTGACCTGCTGGCCACTTTTCTCTTGATACAGCCCACGATAAAATTGGCTTTCTGGGCTGCAAGAGCACATTGTTGGCTCATGTTGAGCTTCTCATCTACCAGTGTTTTCAAGTCCCTTTCTTCAGGGCTGCTCTCAAGCCAGTTACTGCCCAATATCTTTAAGTCTTCTTCCTTACTCTGTAATTTTGGCTGAACATGCCAAGGCACACACGCTGCCAGGGTGTCACATTATGGCTGGTTCTATAGGAAGTTAGGCTAATCTCTTCACTGTATATTGATTGAACAGAAACCCAACAGCAACAACAAAGTGAAAATGGAATATAAGCAGATCCTACGTAGGTTTCTGTAGCTGACCCATCCAATTGTTTCTTGCAAATGCCTTTAGAGAAGCAGAGCACATTTGGCACGTAAGTAGCATGGCCTTTGAGAGACACAGCTTCTTCCAACTGATTTTTAGACTGCACCTGATGCCAGGTGTTTCACAGTGGAGTATATAAAATGGGATTTAATGGAATTAGTAGAGTAGTTACTGTAGTTCAATCAGATGAAAAGATCTGTATTTATAATGCAGATTTCATTCTTGGATATATGTTTGACCCCTTTTGCAGTCCACTTGTGCACTTCCTCACTTAATTCACTATATTTGCTAACTATATGACTAAGTGTAAATTATCAGTAGCATAATCACAAAGCCCAAGTAACATGGAAGTCAAGTCAGTATGCAATACTGCATTTCATGTATTAGTGAACAAAACCAAAATCTTCTCATTTTACATGCATCTAGTATTTTTTCTGCAGGTTTGCCAACATTATTTCTGCAGCATTTTCTCTGTTTTCTGGCAAAGATAGCCACTTAAAGTCATTTAGTTCAGCTCTACAAAACTGAGTTTTTCAAGTGGCATTAACATCGTAAAAATGAGGATTCCTATTCTTTTCCTTTTTTGCCAAACTGCTTATTGAACCCAGGTAATTTTTGAAATCAATACCATTCTGTGCTAAGGACATTCCCTAGGCATTACATGGCAAACCTAATACACTTTTTGAACCTGTTAGATTTCTTTGACAACCTCTGGTTTTGTTTTTTTTTTTGGAAGAGAGGATGAATGGATCTTCTCTGTTCATCTTTACTTAGTTTCTGCTGGGTGAGCAACATTACCCTGCCTTACCTGCTTAATGTTCTTTCAATATAGATTAAAGTAGGTAGCAAGGGGAGTTATATGTCATGCTGTAGTGCTTTCTTAAAGTAATGTTTGGGAAGAAGGGAAATAGCCTGGAGTTTTCCACTTCTGCTATTTGCTTTCTCACCAGCTTACTCCAACTTGTTCCTCACCCTGCAGTTTGGGTTCATGCTGCCATAGAAGTGAGCCAGCAGTATTTCAGTGTGAAAGGCCTTCTAGTGTGTAGTTGAAGCTCTATTATTTGTCCTGCCTTTTTAGAAGATAAAAGCTGCTAACTAGCATACTTTGTTTTTTATTCTGCAGCTGTGATGGCCTTAGCTGTGTTTCAAGCCCATTAATCAATTTCCCAATCCAGAAGCAGGGCACAGATGTAGAGAATTTTTTGCCTGAACTCATGGATTTCCCAGCCTTAACAACCAAATTAAAGCCATCAGTTCCAAATTAGAAATGCAGATAAGCCTTCATAAGTTTGGTTCTCTGGCACTGGTCTTTTTTGTCTAGTCATGAGCCTGAAGCCTTGTTCTTCCTTTCTGGTGTTGTCTTTGTTTACTTCTGCAATCAGGTAACTTGGTCTTTATTTCTGTCGTAGACTCAAACTAGTTCTAGTTGCTTCCAACAAGGTGTTTCAAATGATATGATGGCTTTTCTGGCTCTTTTTATAGTCATATGGTTTTAGCAGCATTGTTTGGCAAACAGCAGCGGAGATCACAGTCACAGATAGTTTTATGCTTGAGATGAGATGTCTCTGGTTTTTCTATATATTTATTTAAATCAAAGCATTTTATAAGAAAGGGGAATTGAGATGTTGTAATGCAGTTTTTTAGGTTCTTAGAGAGTCTCTAATTAGTATGGGTAGAAAAAAATGTGACTAATAATGCTATTATTCTTCTGACTTGTTTTAGGTTGGCCATGTATTCAAGACTCACGTTTTCCCTGAGAACATTCTGCTGACCCTCCCCACAAACGTGGTAAGTCCTATGGAGAAACTGAAGTGGATCCTCCACTTTCTTCCGAATAAGTATGCAAGATGATGTGAGGTAGCTTGGTCATTTGTTGAATAGACAGCAGAACTTAACTCTCAATTAGGCTTTTTTATTTTCAAAATTTTACATAGTAACTTTCAGAATTAAGAAGTCTAACTGCTGAATCCTCTGGCTCTTTCTAGTGTGATATAATCCTTCTTTCCCAGTGTACAGAATGTAAGTATTTAGTACTAATCACACTTTTTATTATTGTTCTTTCAATTTATAAGCAAGTTTTTAAAAGTTGTAGGTAGTACTATGACACATTCCTTTGTACTGTCTCGTAAATTCCTTATTAATTGACAGTTTCCAAATGTTACTCTCCATGCTTACTTTATTCTCATCCTGTCCATGTGATCAGAATGTATCAAGGGAAGCACATGGACTCTGATGTGGGAATGGAAGAACATGTTATTTCCCCTTTATATAACCGAGTGTGTGCATGTTACCCTTGTTCCACCTACAGAGCTGAAGTAAGAAATAGGTGCTGAAAAGGTATTGGCTTTGGAGAAAAAGTTTGCAATGAGGAAAAAAAATTGTGATAAGGAGGGGGCTTTAAGTTGTGAGAGTACGTTAAATGCTGCAGGCCAAATAAGGGGTGCTGATAGAAATTCTGGTTGAAGCAAGCAGGGATAAACTTGGTATGAATTTTAGGCAGTTGTCCAGAGCTAATTAAATTACCTAAAAATGATGCCCAGTGAGAAGGGGTTAAAAACACCCTACTCAGAAATACAAAAGTTGTCCAAAATATTTTGCTAGAGCTATTGATTGTTTTGACTTTCATATTAAGTCCCCAAAGCCCCATTTTCATCAAGTAGGGTCAGTTATTTTCTTTCTTTCGGTTATTTCACTGATGTTACTTGTAGGCAGAAGCTTTTTGTTTCTGAGAGCTAGCAAGTACTGTAATCACATCATACCAAGTCACCATCTTTCCATTAAAGAATTGAGTAAGTTCTTACTTGGTGTCCATTTACAAAAGATCTGTGCCCTGAATTGATCACTCGCTGTGCTCAGTGCTGTTGAGCACTGCTGACTGGTGTCTCTGGACTTCACTGAACATTATCAAACAGCGTAAGAGTGGTAAGAAAGTACAAGCAGCAAATAGTTTGTCAACAGCCAATATAGATAAGCTGTTCAGAGACTAAAGGTAAGGCCTTTGTTCTGTAGTGGTTAAATGTCTCTGGGGGAGGAAGACAAAGTGGGGAAAATGAGGCAGACAATATGCTTTTTAAGTTCTGTGAATATTTTCTCTTCAGATTGTTTTTCCTTCTTTACTGTCATGAAAGTGAAAATAGAGCCTTATTGCTGTAGGTGATTAACAGGTGCATAATGCAGGGCTCAGTGTCTCTGTTGCACAAGGCACAGCTGGATTTAGACAAAAGAAGACCTCTAATTCCCTTAGTTTTATGCTGACACTATAGAGGGAAATATGGGAATGAAGGGCAGTTCAAAGGATGGTAGTAAGGTGTAGGATCCATTTTGCAAGTCTGTACTTAGAGGGAAACTCAAGGTGCTCTTACACTACAGGACTGTATATTGATGTTGCTTGGAGTTGGCTCTTTGGTAATCATAGAATCATTAGGTTGGAAAAAGACCCTTAAGATCATGCAGTTCAGCTGCTAACATAGCAGTGCGAAGTCCACCAGTAAACTGTGTTCCTATGCGCTTCATCTACATGCCTTCTAAATATCTCCAGGGATGGTGACTTAACCACTTCCCTGGGCAGCCTGTTCCAGTGCTTGACAACCCTTTCAGTGAAGAAATTTTTTCTAACGTCCAATCTAAATCTCCCTTGCTGCAACTTGAGGCTGTTTTCCCTTTTCCTATCACTTGTTACCAAGGAGAGGAGACTGACAGCTACCTTGCTACAACCTCTTTTCAGGTAGTTTTAGAGGGTGATAAGGTCTCCCCTGAGGCTTCTTTTTTCCAGGCTAAGCAACCCCAGTTCCCTCAGCCACTCCTGTGCTATATACCTTGCACCAGCTTTGTTACCCTTCTTTGGACACACTCCAGCACCTCAATGTCTTCCTTGTACCAAAAGTGAACAGAGTATTTGAGGTGTGGCCTCAGCTGTGCCTAGTGCAGGGGGATAGTCACTGCCCTAGTCCTGCTGGCCACGATATTTCTGACACCGGCCAGGATGCTGTTGTCCTTCTTGGCCACCTGGGCACACTGCTGGCTAATATTCAGCCAGCTCTTTATCAAGACCCCCAGATCCTTTTCTGCTAGGCACCTTTCCAGACAGTCATCCCTTCTGTTGTGTTACTTGGAGTTGTTATGACCCAAGTGCAGGACTCAGCACTTGGCCTTGTTGAGTCTTGGCTTATCAATCCAGCCCGTCCAGACGTTTCTGTAGAGCATCCCTATCCTCAAGCAGATCAACACTCCCGCCCAACTTGGTGCTGTCTGCAGATTTACTGAGGGTGCTCTCAATCCCCTCATCCAGATCATTGATAAAGTTAGCAAACAGAACAATAGATTCCAGGAGGCTTAAAAATGAGAACTTTTTTGCTGAAGTACTTCTTATACACTGACAGATATATCAGCTGATATATCAACAGATGTATTGTCTACCAAGAGGTAGATATATCTTAATATCCCAAGGAAATGCTAGACAACAAATGACTGATTTAGATCTGTATGTTATCCCTACTCACTTCAGCATCTAATCTGTAGAGTAGGAGAAGGCTGAGCAAATTCTAGAAAAAATAATGCAAGTGTAATCAGAAATAAGGAAAAAAAGCAATAGTTAATAAAATGCTCAACTGAAATCCTTTTTCCTTCTTCCAGCATCCAACAGGCATTTCTGCAGCCGCTCTCCTCTCTGTAGGCACCATGTCTCATCTCTTTTACAAGTTGTATTTTGTGCTACATTTTAGTTAACTAGCCAGGAAGATTAGGAAGTACAGAAAAAACAAAACCAAACCTGTACGTACTAAAAAAAACAGGGCACTTTTTTCTTCTGTTTCTGTGAGAGTGAGAAATAGCCTAAAGACTTTGAATACCTAGGTTTCTTAGAGGCAATATGTTGTTTGCAGTTTCCTCTATCTCTGCAGAGGGTGTTCTAGAATGAAGAGAACTGTGTGTCTGCATTGTAGATGAGGAATTAGCTGGTGCTGCTGGTAGTTGTGTAGGAGTTGGAGCAACTCTAATGTGTGTTGGGGTTTAAGCCTTCTTTAGCTCTCTTTATTATAAAGAAATGAAAGACAGAAATAAATAAATAGAAATTGTTAAGTTTGTCTTGGCTCCCCTTCATGGATTCATACTAAGCACAGAGCAGGATGACTTGCAGTCAGCTCAAAGTGCAAGGCATGAACACGAATACCAGTATGTTTGTGGTTTTCAGCCTCCTTGTATGAGATGTGACATCCTACATGCGTTCTCAGCTTCCAGAGTTTTGATTCAGAAACAAAACAATGCTTGCACCATGATAAATGAGTGTATAATGAGATCAAACAGACTGTACAGCATTTTTTTTTTTTTTTTTGAGACACCAACCCAAAGTTTAATAGTTTTATACGGCAGAGAAAGGGCTCTTCTGTGAGGCGGTCTTATTACTCATGTAGGTTGCTAACACACCTGAACAGAACTGAGAAAGGGGTTTGGTGAGCAATGGCAGTAATGAGTTCTGGTTCCTGGTGGTTTGGAGTCCCGTGGTAGGATTCTTTATGCCACAGTTAATAAAGATTTGAGTGCAGATGGAAACTTTTCTCATGTTGGGACACTCAGCACTTTTCTATCCCCTGCAAATTCCCTGAGGCTTTATATGAATTGAGGTCACCCTGTAACATACTCAGTGCAGGCAATGGATGGCCTTTCATCTCTACTTAGCTACATGTTTCCAGTAATTTTGTAGAAAATTTGACATCCAGAATATTCAGACCTACTTCAAAGACCTTTACTCTCTGTCCAAGGTTGCTGAAATTGGCTTAGAAGTTATTTAGTTGGATGAGAGAGGCAGATAAAAGCACACACAAACTTGTATGCAGAAACTGAGCATGATCAAACTGGGCTATAAAAGCAAACACCAGTCTTAGCTTTTTCTTGTCAATGTTTGCTTAGAATTTTGTGATCTATTAGACTATGAAATACAACTTTCTGACATAAATAAGATTTGTTCTTTTTTGAAAAGTGACGCTTTGTAGAATACCTGGGGTTTATGTTTCACTGATTACCAAAACAATGTGATAATATTAAAGCCTTCAGCAGTAATAAAGATTATGCTGCAACCTGAATAGTAAGTCCTGCAGGAAAACATCAGAAAGTCAAGGTTGCACTTGCACTGACACAAGATCAAACTTGTTCTTACTGTTGACCATGTTGTGTATGGGTTGACACAATTATGAGCACAGTCAAATAAAAATTAGACTAAATGTTAAATAGTCACCCAGCACTTGTATTTTCCCTCCTTTTAAATTCTTTCCTTCATTTAATGGCTAGGAATAGATTTTTATTTTTATCCCCCTGCCCCCCTTTCCCCCAGTGCTTTAAAATGCTTTCTGATATTTTACAAATTGTGGGTAGCTTGCACAGCACAGTCTGAGATCCTCTGGTTTAGAGGTTGGTTTACTGAACCTATCTATGTTCATTCTTTAGCTTTGACAGGAATAATGGCAAAAACTCGCTTCGTCAAAGATGGCTTCCAATACTTAGTGGAACCAGATCTGTGATATGAGGCTTGCCTGGTATATTAAGAGCATAACTGAAAATTGGAATAAGACAATGTGTTTAATGCTTCTACCCATATTAGCATTAAGTTCGTTCTTAATACTCTTATAAATACAAATATGAAATAAAGTATAATTTCTAAACCATTGCTTTTTTGGTAATTAAAAAAGAAATCAACATACAGTAATGTTAAATGAGCTGATATTCCAAATCACCCCTATAAAGACATTGCACTGAGAAACTTATTTTCAAGTGTCATCCTTTACATAGACAATCTCAGTTTAAAATCTAAGCAAGTTTTAAGAAATAAAAGTTGACTGTGCCTTTTACTCAAGACTATTTGAAGTTTCATCTTTCTGTTTAAAAACAAACAAACAAACCCAACTCTATTCTTACCCCATTGTTTTCTATTTTTAGTTCTGGATATTCTCAGGAATCAAATTGAAACCAAATCTTTCTTTCTGGTCAAATCCAGCACAAAGCAGAAAATGTGTATCTTATTTTGGATGTCTTCTGATATATGACTAGCCTAAAGAGACTTTGACTGCCTGAGGCAGTCAGGTACAATCTTGATGACCTATTTTGAGAAGATGAGTGGAACAGAAAGAAGTTTGCCTAACCTTTGTTCAGTTCAGATCATTCATGGGCTACTGCAGCAGTTTGGATTAGTAATTTGGCTACTAACACTGCAAAAAGAAATAGGGTTTTAAAAGTATGCAAACTAAAAAGTAGTCAGTTACTGGAGTTCATTTTAAGAGCCACGAAACTGTTCCTATCTTTAGGTGTAGATCTAGAAGGAAAAGATATTCTTGTGAACTTGGATCCAGTCAAAGCAGCTGAGACAAGGTTCATTTTCCAGTCAAACAAAATTCTTATACCTTTTTGTACCTGTTTCTTTCACTGTGCTCTAAACTATTTGTGCTTGCAAAATCTTATCTAAAAAGTATGTCCTGCCTTTCAGGGAATAGGATATGTAGTGCCAGTGGGGATTAATTAATGCTCCCTGCTAATCTAACAATTCCTGTTAACATGGTGTAAGGTAAGAGGCTTTCTGAAAGGATAATTGTTGTTCTTTCATGTCAGCAACCTGTCCTAGTTTCATTCTGGGGATGACAAGCTCCAAACAACATGACAGATGCCTTTCCAGAGCTTCCCCTGATCATATTTGATATTTCTACTGCTACAGATTTAGACATGATAAAGAAAAGCTGGAAATATTCATGCCACATAAGGGGAAAATTTCTAGACTGAGGTAAAATAAAACACTTGGAAACTAAGCTCCAGTTCAGGTTGAAATTTGTTGGGTTTGAGGGCCTGGAAGCTTCTTAACTTGGGTTAAATCGCAACCACAGATGCATAGACTTCTGTGGGTAGTTGGTCTTTCTGGAGCTGGTGAATCTTTCCATCGTCTTGGGGGATTATAGACAACAGCAGATAGCACTGTCTGAGTGGTGGTTTCATTACTTCCAGTGCCAGTCTTGATCTGTGGGACTTTTCATAAATGGGAATCATAGCCTTGCCCATATATCTGCTCTGCTTTCCCACACCTCTTCAGTTTCATCTGGATGCTCTGTAGGTCCCTCCTGTAAAGGGGAATAGGAATTGGAGTAAGATTACTATGAGCCACAGAAGCACAAGGTGTACCAGTATGTTGCTGACTATGGTTCTTTGCATGCATCTCTTCACTTCTCTAGAGTACAAATGTGCTCATGTATTTGTTGCTCAGGTACAGCTGTCTGTAAGTAAAGTATCTTGTTCTGAAGTGAGTTTTTGTCTGCTGTCAGATCAAATGATGTTGATGACTCTGATCAGGAAACCCTCTGGGAGCCAAATGAAATTTTCTTCCGAGTACAAGAAGACTGTATTTGAGTCAAGACCGTCAAGTGCTTCTACATAGTGGTATCCAAGATAGTGCAGGCTTTTTCTTAAACTGTAGAAAGAGTTGGAAGATGTTGACTTTCTAATAGTCTTCACTGCGCATTTTTAATTGGAGATGCGGAAATCCACCAGCCTGGGTTTTCTTCCTTCCACTCCCAACAGCGCATCCTTGCTTTGAGGTAACATGGTTTTTTGTGAATCCTTGGACAAAGGCCAGGTGTCACATTTGTGTAGATGTATTGGGTATATTAAACAAAATTTTACAAAATTTCACTTGCAAAGTCCACTTTTTTTCTTCTGATAAGCCAATGGCTATTCAGAAATAGTTTGTGCTCTGATGTTTAAGATGAGGATGCAGGATTTACATGAAGATTGTTTGGTGGGGTTGTGGAAACAAAACAGGTTATAAAACTAGGAGTCAAAGGTTTCAGTGTAGTTTAATACTATGTAAATTAATTCAATATTCATCATTATCCATAGAGCATCTCCAGAGGTTTTTACAGTAATGTCACAGAAAATCTATTCGGCTCTTAAGAGGAACCATGCTCACAGCTCAGCTAGGTTATATTACTACCTAGCATAACTGAAGCTATTTCACAAGATCTTTAGGCATTACGTCTGCAATTAGTTAAAGAGTACATACTTTATTGTCTTATCTCGTTTGCTACGGTTTGGTTTTCATCTATTTGCAAATTTTGCAGGCTTACAAAGCTTAAAGGTCTATTTTCAAAATAGCGTGTCTTGCTAAACTGTGCCCCTACAAAAGATTAATTATTTTAAGGTTTTTACCATACAAATCAAGAAAAGTTCAATACTGATAGGTTGGGGATTTTTGCTGCTTAAATTTACATATATAAATTTCCCTAGGTAACAAATCTATTCAAGTTTTAAATTCTCAGTGCTAATGCTAACAATAGATAAATTCACTACAGTGTGATTACACTAGATAGGCTTAACATCTCAAAAAACCACTTGGGTCTATTATGTGGTTTTATAAATACAAATTACTTGTCATAGAATTTGTCCATGAGTTGTACAGTAGAAATAGCTTCAGAATAGTGTCAGCATCAGGATTGCATTGCATCCCTTGCTCTCATACTTTCCAAATGCCACCGTGCTGCAACTGAACTTCTGAGTACTAATTTCCTTAAATATCCGAGAACATTCAAATATGTAAGAGCATAAAAATGACTGTCCTGTGTTTGACTGAATAGCTATTTAGCCTAACACCTCATCTGCAACCAAGGCAATGTAAAATGCTCTTTCTGATGTCTGTTTTGAAAATGAGACGTGATCCAAATGAATCACACTTAACTTTCTTTGAGATTGTGACATCCTGTAAAGCTGGAAACCTGCAACCCTCATCAACATTCTGCCTAAACATGACAGTAAGGTACCTCAAGCTCTGAGGACGAAGCTGATAAATTGTGTGAAGTAAGGCTTGTCAGATACAGGTCATAAGCTGGAGGAATAGTGTTATAGTAATAGGTTTGTATCACTAACATTCTTATCAACAGAAGGATGTGGAAGGAGTGGGCACGTTTCTTACACAAAGAATACTTCTAAAGCATCATGCTTGCAGCTCCTTAACATTTACCTAGATTTTGAATCTGGCAAGAAGATGAGAAGAGTGGCTGCCAGCAATGAGGGTTGTGTTGTGGCTGCAGATCCCTGTGTATATATTTGTGCAGTTAGCCAGGGCTGTTCCCCTGTGACCCTACTCTAACTGATGTGTTACCTACCTGGCTTTGCATTGACCATTGTGTGTGTCTCCATGAGTTCTAGTTGTACCTGATTACACAATCCTGCATTGTAAAAGAACTGCAGGATCTATACATTGCTTGTCTTTAAGGTGTCTTTGGACAAGTAGAGCAAATTAAAAATGTCATCAGTTGCATTTATTGAAATTGTTCAAATATTAGGGAAACATGGGAAAGCAGTTTCCCAACATCCAGATTTTTATATAACTCATTAAAACACCCATGAGATGACATGCTGGTCTTCATTTCACCATCTAGGAAATGGCATAGCAGAGTAGTCTGTAGGAAGTGGGCCACACAGTAATGAAGTACTGTGCCAGGAGAATTATTTAGGAAATGAACACTGCAACAATAAATACTGGGGGAATTATTTTTTTTTATAGGAAGCTACAATATCTGTTTTTCTTAATCAAATTATTTACTGACCTCTGACTAGATGCTTTACAAGTTATAGCAGCAACAAATAGTTTGCTATTTGAAGTGGATGGCTATCAATTTTATTTAGTTGCTTTAGAAAGAACATCTGGTAAAGATACATTTAGAGACAGATAATGATGTTAGTATCAAACCTTATCGGAAGTGATTGCATTCCAGCAATTAAATTAGATTTCCCTGAAGCAGGATAATTGAACTACTATGTAGTGTTTTGCCAAGATTTATCCTCTTCTGTAAATCTACTTGTGTCAGCTCTGTAGCCTTTCAGATGATTGTGAAAGGTTTAGGAATCTCTGAAAATACAAGTTTGTGTGTATTTATAGCTCAACCCAGATAGATATGGTGGTGATAGCTAGAAATTCCTTATAATAATGCTGTTGTTATACATATTTGGATTGTTTTAATATTGGGGCAGGGGGAGGGGGGGTGGCGTGCACCAAGTATTTTGTATTTCGTTTGGAGCTTTTTTTTTTTTTTACACTTGGTTGTAACATTGAGGCACATGTGTATCATGCTCTTCTGAAGAGTTTGAGTCTTATGGTATAGAGAGCCTGGATACTAAGTTCAGCACAGATTTCCAGGTGCTAAAATCCCATTGTGGATTTGTTTTTTCCAGCTGCCTCCTCTGTTATTAGTAAGCATAGTATAAGCATAGTATAATTTCTCTATCCTAAACTCCTTCACCAAATGAAGAGAACTGATACCACTGAGGACAAAAATACTGTCAGATCTTTATATGCCTCAATGAGGGCTAGAAAAGTAAGAATCTTTGTGGAAACCAGGGCTGCTTATCCCCAGGGAGCTTCAGCATTCTTGGACTCCATCTGAATTTCTTGAATATCCATATGTTGTATCACACGTAGCTCAAGCACTTCAAGCCCACCTCCTGTACTGGGGTTAACAGCAGAGCTGTTACAGGGGTGATGGACATGTTTCAACTACTCTGTATATTATTAGGAAGTGAGCCAGGGGACTGCTGAGGCTAGAAGAGGTTCAGGGACATGTTAAGCCCAACTCTGTCCTGCAGTGGAGACAGGGGACATCTAGGAGACCATCATTGTCTCCTCATTGTGACCCACTCATGCCTCAATCACCCTAATCTTAGCTCATTTTAATATGAGCTGAGAGTGTGATATTTCTCAGCCAAATTAACGTTTTGGTTTGTTATTTGTGGGATTAGGAAATTGGGGTACCCAAGCTGTATTTTAACATTGTCTTCTGTATATAATATTGTCTTCTGTATTTTAACTGCTGTCTTCTGATACAGCTTATATGAGACAATTTATGCTTCAGTCTTCTGTTTTATACTCCAAAATATTAAATGAAATGTACTAGATCTACAAGTCAGATTTTGCATTTGAAGTCTCTAAAGAAGAATTTATATATTTTGTCAAAAATATTTACTGGATAGCATTGCCCTTTGCAGGGACACTGTGCCCCAATCATTTCTTCTGGTCCATGACAGCAAACATATCATGGCTGGGACAACCTCTGTTGCATGACACATGCAGTTATCAAGCAAGCAGTCACCTAAGAGCACCCTTGCAGTTTTTAGCTTGACCCCAACCACAAGCAGAGTCTCCAAGTGCAACAAAAAAAGTATATTGAATTCAATTCACTAAGTTAACCTCAAGAAGGGTATTAGAAGAGTTAAGAGTGAAATAGTGCATGCAAAGGTGAACAGTTCAGAGAACAATCCCTACTTGAGAAACAGCTTCTAAATAGCAGGCAGAGAACGAAGCACATAAATTACCTATGTGCCAAACTACCTGAAAATAATTTGGATACTCACTGAAGCAAACTATTGTATCCAATGGTTCACTGCTAGGGCAGATCCATCTGCTTTCATTTCACTTTATTTCTATGCCCTGTAAGAAAATCAACATACTTTTGCTACCCTAGTCTACAGTCCATAAAACCAGAACTATCAAAATTCCTTCTGTCTTGAATGGAGCTCTGAACACTTACTGTTTTTATTAGGAAGTGCTTTATTTTTTATGTGATTCCTACCTTCCTTCACATGAAGTAATGAATAGCTGAGACTTAGGTTACAAGATCAGGACCATTGGATTAACCTCTTGGTTTTAGTTTGCTATCAGATACCAAATTGCAAAGCCGGCACACACTATGTATTTAAATTTTTAACTCTAAGAGTTTATGGAATGTCTGCTGTTAGAGCTGAAACACTTATTAGAGAGTTGTGAGATTTTTAACCCTACTTGGAGCCTTAATCTAAGCATGGATTTGATAACTGCTGTCTCTGTATAGCAAACACATATCTGACACTTCAAATGGTGATATGCTGACACCAAAGAGAAATGGGAAATGTTGTGGGTATGAATGTGGGGACAAGGACATCAGCAGGTGAGAAAAAACAAAGAACAGAAGATGCCAGCATGCGTGGAGGAAAAAAAAGCACTGGTTCACTAGACTTTTTTTCTCAGATTCTCTTACAGTATTGATTCAATCTATAATGTATGATCAGCATCCTATTTACTGTTGGTAATTGCTGATTGCATTGGCTTCATTGCAAGAACAAGGTGCTAAGTAATGGGTTTATGGGCATAATCTTGGGAATAGAAATAAGCTGGGTTAACAAGAAGCTTCTTTAAAATTTTACAATAAAACCAGATATCACAAAAAAATAATGCCAGAATACCTAAACCCCTGAGTTCTCACTGCAAGGTTCACAACCTTGTTCTTCCTGATTCAGAAAAGGAATTTATGATTGGATCCCTCATAAGCTGAAAATTTCAAGTGCTTGAGTTGGTGTGTTCTCTTTCTGTTACTGGGTGTTCTACATATTCTTGTAAAGTTTGTCATCAGCTGTCTTTGACATAGTCCGTGAGTCAAAGATATTTTGAAGTAACATAACTAATTGAGGGATGTTTAAAAAAATTTGACACTATAGCCTCTGTATTAAATGAAAGAGAAAGTTTTGTACAGAAGTAAAAATGCCACAGAGGCTAAACTGTTCCTTTAGAAGGCAACAGGCATTGTACCTCTGCTTTCAGCAGGAACAGGGAGAATATGTCTTATAGTGAGTTTCTTAGAGATGTAGATAGATGCTCTGCGTTGGCAGATTGTTAAAGCCAGCCTTCATGATTTATCAAAGGCAATTTTATTCATGGGATTTAGGCTTCGACAGCTGCAATGGGCACAGCACATGAATCTGAAAATCCCTATCTGCATTGTTTGATGCCTAGATGCCTTTGAAAATCTACCCTTGCAAGCCAAACCAGAAAAAAATATCCCGACTACAAGCAGAAGAAAGTCCTATTTTGATTTGACCTCCACAACCTTTATGATGTGACAGTGTCACAGTGGTAAATGTTAATATTTCTGTATTTTCTTAATTAAGGTATTTTAATTAGATGTTTTCTTAATTAAGGCACAAACACCTACAATCCAGAGTAATTCCATCAACCTCTTTTTCTCAACTTTATGAAACTTCTGGTCTTAATAGTGAATGGTAAAATCCTGCACTTAAAAGTATTGCCTTTCTGGAGTAAATATTGTCAATCTAAGGTCTGTGAAATTATTTGGGTGTTGGAAGTTCCAGGTTTGGAAAAAAGGGGGTAGTACTTATGGGGCAGGTATCTTTTTATACAGTTGACAGCTGTCTGATTGAGACACTAATAATGTTACAGGTGATCTCTGCTGAGATGGATTATTGAGCATCACATAACTAAGATGGCTGGAATCTCATCGTAAATGTAATTTGTCTCGCAGCTATTGCCATGCCCCGTGTCGTAGTGGAGTAGAGAACATTACACTTGCCTCTAATTCAGTGACAGTCACAACAGATAAATTGGAGGTCAAAAATGCCTTTTGGGAGAGCCCTTGCTGAAAAGGATTATATAAATGTACAGTATTATTATTATTTATGAGTAGATTGAGTCAAATGTCATATTGGATGCATTTCATCAATCTGAGATTAGACTTGGGCCTGTAGCTCAGCAACAGCTCAGTGATACAAACTGATAGGGGGATGTTTTACCAGGCTAAACAGAAACTCAAATAAATAGCAAGCTCTTCTTTACAAAAGCCCTCCCATTCAGTGATATTTCTGAGATTTGGCATTTGGAACAGCAGATGGGGTGGCACAGAGCTTTTCCACCAGGGCAAGAAACAACATGCAGTCTCCACCCCATTGCAGAAGTGTTTCATTTAGATCACATAAAGGATTTTTGTTGCATGATAGAACTAGGGAAACAGATATCAATATTTTATTAAATCAATGGCTTACAGCTGTATAGAAAAGTTAGGAACACTGACAAACTCATTGCCAACTTGTGCAGCATATTCTGTCCTTGGGAATACCTTTATTGTTCAGTGAGCCATTACCTCCAGGAAGAGCGAAATGTTCATTCACCTCCACCTCCTTCTCCCTGCTCACTCTGTGTGTGTGTGTGTGTGTGTGCGCGCGCGCACTCGTGTATAAATATCATAGGAAAAAAGAAATACAAAACTAAGCTTTCTCCCTCTAAGACTCCCAGTAAGACTAGGGAGACATACCTCTAGCCCACAGAAATATAGACTTTAAGATACCTAATTTCTGAAATCAAAACAGCTACCCTTTCCCTTTTTGCATTTTCTCTTCATTGACTTTAATTAAGTTTACCCTAAGAAGCTTGTGAGGCCAGATAACCTTGTTACATGAAAGAAAAAGATTACACGCTATGGGGTGGTTCCTGCTAGCATGGCCATAATTTATAAAGCCAGGATTTAATATCCTTTAAGCTTTTCTGTTTGCAGACTCATTTTATTTAAACTGCATTTATATAAACTGCTCAGCAGATTAGAGAAGCAGCTCTATAGCCTTAATTTCAGTGTCACTTTCCAGCTGTTTTGGTCAGGCTTCATGCCTGGATTTAATGTATTTGTGCACTAAAATGAAAATACATCTCAATGATAAATCCTCTCGAAAGCAGAGGGAAATAGCAGTAAATAACATCTGTTGAAGTCAAATGAAAATAAAAACAAAAGCCCACAGGAAAAATGCATACAGTAAGGAGCTTGTAAGCAAACTGAATATAGAGTTCAGGTTTGAAAAGTGTGATCCAAATCCTTAAAATTATCCATAGATAGGGGATGGGGAGTTTGTGACCTACCACTTGTACAGACTTGTCAGTTCCAGATGTACAGGAGATCCCTTATTAAAAGATGTGTTGCACTGTTGGGACTGATCCAAGTCTCCTTGAATTCATCCAAGGGATCTGGAAGTTCATTGCAGATATTCATGACAGTCACTAATTATCCCAGAAAGAAATTCATGCAATGATATGTTCTTGAAATTGAAACAACAGCGAACTGCAAGGAGATGTGCCTTTCAGCCATCTTTTAAAAGAATAAATCCGTGTATCACAGCTGTTCCATTTTCATCATCTTTACATGCCCAGAACTAAGCACCTACATATCTGTGCTCTCTCTTAAAAAAAACTTATTTATTTATCTTATTTCCCCAGAGGTTCAGATACCCTTCCACCCAAAATGAAAGATAAGCACAATCTGAAATCAGCTAGAAAATGAGATGCAAGTCTTTTTATGGAGCTAGCTATTGTCATCTGTATTTGAAAAATTTTGGTTTAGTTCACTGTGTTAAAGCCCCAAATTCTGGATAGGCTTGGATCTATGTTCGTATTCACCTAGTGCTTCCATTCTTGCAGGCCTAAATGCTGGACAGTCTGACTGTCAGTCCCACAGTGGTCAGTGGACTGTAGCGTACTTGTGATGCATCAAAAAATGTCTTGGCTTTTCATCCTCCAAAGACACATTTTGATTTTTCTCTCTTATGCATCAAACAATGTGGATGAAAGCCAAAGGAATGCCATAACTCTTCTAAGTATCCACTTGCATTTAAATAGACTTTTATTCTGGCTTTACCTTCAAGTTATTGATACAATTTATCACATTATACCCAGGCAAATGAGACAAATACTTTAAGCCTGAGTTTTCCTGGTAAATCAGGACATCTAACAGTACTTTCATGCTTAAGACAGCATAAAAGTGACTTCCTTTGAGCATACAGGGCAGGAGTATTTCATGGCTCTTGTTTCATTGTGAAGAGGTGAAAGGAAATGGTATCCTCAGAGTTTAATTTGGTGGACAGATGCTATGGCATATTCTGTGGGATTGAGTCAACTTGCAACATGGGTGTTGCTTGTGGAAACTTAAATCTAGTGTAGTTTGTGGGTGGAGGGACAGAGAGAAGTAATAACTAAATCAGATAAGGATTGAACTCTTAGCAGCTCAGAGAGTATGCGCATTCACACAACTTTGTGAAATTACAGAAATGTGAAATAAGGTGTGTTAGAAAATCTGATATATGTTACTTAAAATCTGGAGAGCATCCACTTCAAAGTGTATACTTAACTTAAATATGGCTTAAACCATAACAAAGATTGGTATATGGTGACTTAGAACACATTACAGAAATGTACCAAACTGTAGTTTCAAATAAATGATGGAAGAATCTATTCACTGATAGAAGTGAATTTCCTGTGCCTTTTTTTGTGTGTGTTTTTTGGTCTTTTTTTTTTTTTTTTTTTTTTAATGAAAAACGTTCCTTGTTTGTTTGCAGAGTTAGAAGTGGGGAGAGAGAAATTTCAAAATTCCCTGCATTGACATATTATGTCTGCTGAATTCTATCTCTGTCCCAGGG
The DNA here is from genome assembly GCA_025331215.1 of Actenoides lindsayi. Classification (NCBI taxonomy): domain Eukaryota; kingdom Metazoa; phylum Chordata; class Aves; order Coraciiformes; family Alcedinidae; genus Actenoides; species Actenoides lindsayi. The sequence goes on along the minus strand of WTSP01016778.1, from coordinate 11,999 downwards.
TGGGGGTGGGGAATCTCATTTGCTCTTTATAACTTCTAGTGTTTAGTGTTTTTTCAGCAGTTCTATACATGGCAAGCAAAGTCATTTCCACCACATCCCCAAGAGACTATTCCACAGCCTAACAAACATCATTCTAGGATTTATTTATATATTTTTTTAAATTGTATTTCAATTGATCTTTTAGAATAGAATGTACTGTCTCAACTAAAGTGAAAAGAAATGCAGAAGTCTCTAAGTAAAAGTCTGCTCAAAAAAGCAAAGCAAGTCCTTGACTGGAAATGAGTAGCACAGACATGCAGTGTGCAGAGGAGAGACAGGGATGGAAATAATAATCTCTTCATAACTATCCCTGAGAGACAAAAATAGTGTGACAGAAATTCAGTATCATTTCCCTTGATCTGCTGCTCTTAGTTTCTCTGGGTGCAATATAAGGTATATGCAGAAATCTCATGTGCCTACCACTGGCACAGGAAAACCTGTACAGCCCTCCCATGTTTGCTCTTGGAATCATGAGCTGCAGCCATCAGAACAAGCTTGCAGTTTGCTCTGACATGAGGAACTGGATCATCATGGAGCCCATCAGACAGAAGTGATTGTGGCTTAGATGTCAAATCTCTTAGAAATGTGTATGATTGATCTGAGGTTAATTCTTCTCTATGATTCCTCTTGCTTTGCTTTGTCCCCAAAGAACAATTCACATATGAACTACATAAAGGTGACAAACTACTGCTTTGGGGTGTGTTCACTGCTGGAGAGTCAAAAGTAAAATGAAGAGCACAGTTAACGGGAAAAATTCTTCTGAGATCAATAACTCTTCTTCTTTAATAGTCTGTCAGCCCAAATGAATATGAAAGCATCAGAAGCAAGGAGCTCTTTAAAAAGATTATAAAATTGTTACTCCACAGAGAATTTACTCAAGTAATTTCATCAGTCACTCACAAACCATACAAAATGTCCAAAGCCACATGGCAAACACAACCCCCAAATCTCAATAGGCTTGGAAGAAAGTGATGAAAATTACTGTCACCCAGTGGTGAAAAATCTTTCTGGGTGGTCAAGACCAGAGATTATTTTAGTAAATATTGTCCATCAGTTGGCATTCAGGTTCATGCCTGGCATGCAAGAATCGGTGAGCACAGAGTTGAGATCCACCTTCTGACCTTTAATGTAGTTCTGCACAAAAGAGGGTGCCAGGGGACAGTTTGCAAAGCCAGCACCCACCTGCAGAGGGGCTGTAGGTTTTATACAGGTTACCATGAAGGAAAGTGCACAAAACTTGTTCATTGGTTGCTTTTCAGTTAGATAAGCAATGCCTTTCTGCACATGCTCTGATTACTGTCCGGTTCATTATACAACGATGTTCTGACATTAACATGTTAGGCCTTCTCCCAGGGGTGAGAGATCTTTTTTTGATGTTGTTGTTGGGTTTTTTGGTTGGGTGGGTTTTTTTGAGTGGTTTTTGTTTGTTTGTTGGTTTTCACCATGCTAAGTAGTCATACGTTACCCTAGGTTACCTTCAGATGGTCCCACTTTCCCCTTTCCCATCCCCCTGGTCAGGAGGTGATTCATCTTTTGTAGGCCTTAGCTCATCCCTGTGTTATCTTGTGTTATCTGTGATTCTTTACTTTGAGGACCCCAATTTCCATATTGTGATTCTTTACTTTGGGGACCACACAGGGGCTAAACAGAGGCAGCAGCTAAGTAATACTAAAACCAAATTTCCATTAATATTTATGGACGATAGATGTCAACTTCTCATAGGAATCATGTTTTCTAATTTTGCTGAGGACACTTTTTAAGGAACCTCACGTTTCTGAAGTTTGGTCCTTGCCTAGAATTGCAAGAGGAGGAAAGTTGCCATTAAAACAATTATATTCTCAATACCACTTTCTGTTCAATAGCATGTAAACAAGAAATCTAAAGTCAGTCAGTCCTGCAGACTTCTCTATATGTGTTGTATAATAATGCTATAAAACACCTGAATCTTCTGTTTATGTTGCAGTCTTGACTCAGCATTTCTGTAATCTAAATGGGGAATCTGAAGCAAATCTCAGCAAGTCAAGCTGGAAACCAGAAACTAGAAATGTGGGGAAATACTGTGCAGCATCTGGCCATGACTTTAAGCTGACTTTATAATTTTTCTTTTTTTTCAAACTGAAAGCTTGAAATATTTTCATGCCAGGTATTTCTGTTGTGATTACAGTGATGCTCTACCCTTTCAAGTCTGACAGGGTGTATCTGCAGGTCTCATACCTTGCTCTGAAAGGAAGCGCAGCCCTGGTTGTGCCTGTCCTACTTTGACCCTGGTCTGCATCACCATGCACGCTGCCTATGCTCATGCATTCAGAGCAGGGCCGGGCAGAAACTGAAATGTGAAGAGGAGAAGGAAAAAGTATAAATAAAGGTCTTAAAGGGATCTAGGTGGACTAACCTTAGGCTAGATCCTAGGCACTGTACAAGTTTGGAAACAAATCACTGTATTACATATTTCTTAATGGAGGAAGCTCTTTGCATAATGTTTGGTTGCTTTGATGTGTTTGTGGATTGGAGAGGGAAGCTGGGAGGTGACCAGCTGTCAGTGCTGGAGTCTGTGCCACTTAGATAATCTAACTTCTGTCTCTCTAACAAAGAAAATCGATTAGACCGGAGGGACACATGCACTTACATGTACTCATCTGACTTCCATGTGACCCCTAGAGACATGCAGGGGGCAAATCTTTGTACACCACTCCCTACTCCTTCAGAGTTACAGGCAGGAGATACCTGTTCACTAGCAATGAATCCATACTGACTCATAGACTACCAAGGTTGTTGACACTCCCTGTGAACTGGTTAACAGGGAGAAATGCCTGAAAAGGATTGAACAATCTGTCTCCTCAGCTTCTGATAAACCCAGTGGTACAGTACAACTTCTTATGGGAGAGATGGGAGACATCTTTCCAGCTGTGTATGTATGATGAAGGGATCCTGAGCTCACTCTGAGCAAGTTGGTATCTTCGTGCAGAGCAAAACAGGGCAGAGGTTGCTGGTTGGAAGTGGGAGCAGCACAGCTGGGTTAACACAGCAATATGCCAAATGGATTAGCCCGACTCTTCATCAAAGCTTGCTGCATTTTCCAGTTTCAGGAGTTAATTTGCTTGGTGTGAATTTGGGGATAGCTCACCATATCCCCTGCACTCATTAGAAACTCTCCTTGATCAATGATCAGAGGACAGTATATTTTTATTTATTTTAAAATGCATAATATGGATGTATTGTATTTGAACATTTTCAGCAAACTAGGAAAGACCATTTAAGGAAGGCATGACTATTGCTACTTATTTAATGGTATCAGTTTAATAGTTTTCCAATATTAACTCCTATGTTTATACTACTTTCATTTTTCTGTGTGTTCACTAAATATTTGTTTTGGTATGGATGACTTTAGACAAGACATTTTCTTCCCTTGCTGACTACCCTCAGCTCCACCTTCTCTTGTTGCTAATACAAGTGTTTGTAGGGCTACCATATAAAGTATGTCATTGAAATTATCCAGGATTTAAAAGATATAGAAGACAATGGAGGAGGAAACCAGTCCTTCCCTCAGAATATTGTACAACAAGGGGCAGTAAGACTCTGCTGCAGGTGGATAGACCTTTCACTAGCAGAAAGATTGTGGTCCCTTCACTATGAAAGTGTATGTGACAGCTTATCTGTAGGAGTTGTGGATCCTCCAATAGAAGTGAGACTTAAACTGGGATGTAAGAAGTTGAAGACTGCAATGTTGTTGCACAATTTCCCCTATTACTCATGTTTCATTCCAGAGAGCATAAGTGGGAGCAGCTTCATGCTCCTCAGAGTCCTTTCCCTCATAGCCTGATCAGTCTACATGCATCAACATGGATCAATCTGACCCACATTTCCAGGAAAGTGAAGAATTAACCATGTGTGGGTTTTTTTACCTCCATAGTTCCAAAACAATTTTGGTTTTCAGTGTCAGGAGTACCTTTGCTATTTACATTGTCTTTAAAGTCTTTGATTGTAGACTGGGACTAGGAGGAAATAAGATGATTAACGTGTAACCATTTCATGTATCCTTCTTGCTCTTCTTTAAAAGTCTGGTAAGTAAACACAGCATACTGCTACATTAAACAGCCCAGTAGCTAGGCCTTTTATGCGGTCTATATCAATTACTGCAGAGCAGATCCCAAACATCACGCTTTCAAAATTAATACTAATTGCTTGATATCTTCATGGACCCTTGAAATAAAGGTATGGTTCAAGATGCACAATCAAGGCACAGAATCCTGTCAGGCACAGGAAACGCAATGTGGACTTTGCTTTGTTCCTGACATAATAAACATACTTAAAGGATACGGGACAATAGTTAGCATGGAGAAACCAAGTGCAGCAGTTCTGCTATATGCAGAGATTAGATATGCTTAACTTTTCCCAAGCACTTCTCCTGTAAAAGGAGAACAGTAAACATAAACAAATCCCATATGTATTCTGTTCCCTATGGGCAGCTGAGCAGGCAATGTTTTTTCACATCAGCAGGAGTAACAGGTGCCTGGCCCAGCCACTGTCAGTGAAAGACATTAAATACAGATCCACCCTGGCATCCAAACCCTGCCCTGTGTAAATAGCTATCCACAGAATAAGAAGCAACTTGAACTCACCCAACTTCAGAAATCCTAAACTCTACCATGCTTATGTAATGTGAACTGGCTCCATGTATAATTGCTCTGCCTGTTGGACATTATTAATTCTTTTTACATCCTGATCGGAGAAAGCCAATACAAGGGTGATCTGTATTAACAACTACTGGACTCCATGACAGTGATGCTGCAGGCAATGTCTAGCTGTCCTGACAGATGCCTTTAGGTAGATCCAGACCTGAGGGATTTCTCACAGAGAGCTAATGATAGACACTGAGTAGTAGATAGCAGTCCTCCTTCCAATGAAATAGAAAAGCTTTGCTTCTGTGACTTGAGGCATTCAACTATGATTAACTTATTCAATTATTTTTTAATCTAAGTCCCGTTGGATAGCTTTACTGACATCTCCAAAGCTGGAAGCTGTGTACTGGCTGCAGTTCTCATTGTCAAGGAAAATGTGCACATGGCCATAATAGCTAAAGGAGAAAGATAAGGAATAGGGAACCTCCTGCAGGAATACATGCATATGTGCACAGCTGGCTTGGGCTAGAGCAGAGTTTGATGTTTTAGTGATCTAGATTTATGGTATATGTCTGCATTAAGGAAATGAGGATTCATGTCTAGTTTGTGTTGCTTTTTCTTCCACAGAATCCACATTTTCTTTTTTTTTCTTGTCTTTTCTTTTTTTTTTTTTTCCTGTTGTTGTTGTTTGTTTTTGTTGTTTGTTTTTCCTGAATTTCCTGGAACTGGACATTCTCTAATTCCTTACCTTGAAGTGTTTTGAATCTCTTATTCTGACTTATTTTGCCTTACTGAAAAAACTGTTTTGCTGGAAAAAAAAAACCTGAGGGAAAGAACCAGAAGATAAAAGGCAGAATTATTCAGACAAGCAGTCTTGCTAAAAAATCACATAAGGTAGGTTGGGAAATGTGTAATAGTTTCATGGATTGTTGCTCTTACCACAGAACAACTCTTTTCTATACCACAGCTTAAAAAGCCATCTGCCTTGCCAGGGTCTTATCTCAAGGATTAATTGTTAAATTATGAAGAAAATGTTCCTTAAATGAAACTGTTGACACACGTGGCACGGGTTAAAGGGCTCTACAGCCACAGTTTTTCTGCTTTCAGCAGAACTTAGTTGCCAAACATCTCCTTATCTTATACCTCTCTAATTCCATCACACATTCAGTACCTGTTCTGATTGCCTTCTCCAGTGCTTGCATTTTATGTCTATCTCTCTCTTTTTTTTTCCTTTTCCCTGACTGCTCTGGAGAAATATAAGACCTTTGAAATGCAGTTGTTCACTTTATTCTGCCATAGTATCCTTCTTAACCTCCTGTCCTTACCTACTGATTAGTGCTGCTGGGAACTATTAAACACTTGCAGCAGTCTGACTCTGAGCTGGCTGCATTTCAGTGCTGAGAAATTGCAGTTTAATATGTCCCTGCAAGTGAGGGTCTCTGACTAAAGAGAAGAAAAGATTCAATGGAAAGCTCTCTTGGTTTAGTGGCTCTTCACAGCACTTCCTTTGTCATGTGTGAGAGTGTGGTTTTGAATGATGGAATACACTCTGAGGAGAACGGGGATGAGAAGAAGTGGATCTCAGATGTATTTACAACTCCAAAGAATATTATTTGATAATAATAATAATAATAATAATAATAATAAGTCAGTGTTAGCACTTATAACTACAGTGAGTCTTTAATATAACAACTGGTACCTTAAAAAAACAGCAGAGGAAGGAATAACAGATGGTGAGAAGGAGAGAAAGAGGTAGAAACATAAAGGTGTTGGTTGGTTGTTTTCCTAATTGCATTTATCTATTATTAGAAGAACCAATTCACCTAGAATACACCAGGACTGTGACATTTAACACTAGAGGAGAAGTGCCATTCAGCCAGACCTGTGGTCCATCCTGCTCAGACCCACTTCTCTGACAGTGGCAATAGAGTGGGTATCTGGGGGGAAAAGACCACAGACTGGTCAATCCCTGCAGTAGTTCCCTTGCCTCATATTGCCACAGCCTCCAGGACTGTTCTGTGTGAGAGAGGGTACATTCCTGCCTGGGTCTTTTTTGTTTGTTTTTTTTTTTAATCTGTTTATGGACCTCTGACCTGTGGGGTTTTTTAAGCCCTCTTTGAACTGGCTTCTGCAACCTGCTTTGATGGCAAGCACTAGAGGTTCACTCCCTGCTAAGAAAGTACTTTTTTATTTCTTAAGCGACTCTTTGGGTCTTGCCCGAGTGCTCCCTACTCCTAGTATTGCAGGATCTCATGATCAACAGTTCTGCATTCAGATTATCCTCTGCCTGCATGATTTAATGAACCTTAATCTTATTCTTTCCAGTCTTTTTTCTTTTTAATTAAAACTGAAGTTTCCACTTTTTCAGTCTTCTCTCATAAAGCAGCTTCACCATCCCCTCATACCTTTTGGTTGCCCTACTTTGTACCTGGAAGAACTATCTTCTAGAATCTAACATGTTTTGCAGTTTGTCTTGGTTTTTTGAATAAATAAATTAATCTATGCAAACTTTGGATATTTACTGGCACAGTGTCAGGCTATTGTTTTTTGATGAACCTTGACTCTCTTTAAAGATCTAAACAAAGTATTTGGTATCATCACATGTTTTCCAAGTGTGTTTTCTAGTATTAAACCATTGAGCAGCACTTGAAAACAATAGTTTACATAAATTAGAAAGGTCTCTACTACTTTATTTTATTTTTTTCAAATTTCACTAAAATTTATTATCTGTGTTGTGTCTACTCCTCTCACATATATATATCAAAGTATTTAATTTTCATGCCTCCAGATGCAGATGGAATTCCTTTTTCTACTCATGCTTATCAGTTCTAGATAAAGTTCTGGGTACATTTGACTTGTCTTCCATGAGCAATATACCTTAAAGTAGAAACTGATAGTTCGCTTAAAGGCATTTCATAAAAGTTCTGCTAGCACTTTTGATTATCCCTTTACTCACTGTTTGATATTTTCCTACTCCTTCACATTACCTCTCATTTTTTCTGCATTAGGAGTTTCAGCAGCCAGTATAGATATAGAATCTTCCACCTGCCCAATTTACAATTCCCATAAATCTTTCTTCCTCTGTAGATGGAGATATACTGACCTGTAAGTCATGGGGATCTATCTGCATTCTTTCCTCAGTCACTTTTCCTCAAAGTGGGTTATTTCTTAAAATTTATGTTTCTATTCAGGGAGCTTTAAGCTGCACATCATGTTTTTGCAATCTCTCTGTGTTCTTCTATTGTTTGTTCCAATCTTAGAGTATAATCTATATGAACTCTAATGTCTTTGCTGTCATCAAAAATTTATTCTCTCTTGTTTTGAAATACTTCAGGCACAAGGTGTGAACTAAGATATTTTGGGTAAACAGTCTTAGTAATGGCTGTTAAAAGTCCACAGACATCAATTATTTTTTGTGGAAAAACACCGGCCATTTCCCCTCTCCTCAGTGTATGTGTCCAGAAAGTAACCCCTTTCAACAGTCTGTTTTCACTGCTGGGCCCTTAGCTGCCTCCATCCAGGTGTACCCGCAATACTCATGTGAGTTGTGGTGTGTAGGGCACAGTTACGATGCTCCTGATCTCTGATTATGTAGAGTCTTTACTTTTAGGGTTTCCTTGGAGAAGACAGTCTGAACTGTCATAACAGCAAAGCACAGCAGGGAAAAAAACACATTTCTTTCATTTAAGGAACCGTGATTCTCAGTGTATTGTAGAAACTGTAAAGATACCTAAAAAGAATAAATGATGTATCATTTAAATGTCATATAGGGTGGCTCTTCTATTTCCTCTTATGTCCTGTTAAGTGGAAAAAGGGATGCCAATGATAAAGCTGCTTGAAATGGAAAGGAGGTAGGCTGGAGATGCCCAATACCTGTATCTTATGTTCTACCATCAGACAGTGGTGCTGTACGGGTTCATGCCAGGAAGGTGCAGTCATTCTGAAGTTTGTCTGGCAGACACAGTTTGCCTGCTGCCCGGGCCAGAAACTGCTGGAGTGCCTGCCTTCACCAGATCAGGGAGAACCAAGGCTAAAAATACCTTAGGAATGAGAGAGGTGTTGCCAGCGGTGTGTGTCCACCAATATGTACCCACAGCCCCTCACAGACATGCACGCGTACGCTTTGACCCTTGCATGGCTGAAGACGAAGGACCTGCTGATGTCACACCAATTTGTGCTGGTGCATAGTTTGAGCCAGTCTGTCTGAATTTCCGGACCTAGTCTTAAAAGAAAAATCTCAAAACCCTCACCTTTTCTGTTTCTTGTGAATTTAGTGCTGTTTATAGCTGAATGAAGGCTCTGGAAAGACAGAGACAATGGGGTTTTATTGGTTTTTTTGTTGTTGTTTGGGGTTTTTTTAAGGTGTTTTTCAGGAAAATTCTTTTTCCCCTCCCCCAGCTTTTTTTGCTGGCAGAGACCATCTGCAAGATGGTGTAAGATGGTGTAAGGAAAAGAGAACACACAGACTAATTAAAACGTCTTGTGGATAATCAAGTCTGGCTGATGTAGCATGGCATATCAACAGTGGAGATCCCACCTCGTCCCCAAAGTGGCACACCCCTACTAGTGTCTGGGCATGGAGGAAAGTATGTAAGAGTGCTGTAGTTAAAATAAAAAAATATTAAAAAAAGAGTTCCTGCATAAAATGAAGAAAGCTTCCATTTCTTTTACTTCCCCTACTGTTTCTCAGGCAAATTTAATACTACTTTTTTTTTTTCCCTGGTAATTCTCTATCTGCCTGTTCTGTATCTCTTAAACTTGGTCCCTGGTTGTTTTTATGAGGCACTTAGAAAAATGTGGCCATTCGTGGTGCTGTAGATAATTGTTGAGCGCTTGCTCCTTTGCAGAGATAAAGTTATCAGCAGAGGTAGTATTCTCAGGTGTTCTTTCAGCCTTTGGAAAATAGTTGTTACTGTAATCTGTAGGCAATTTTCCCTCTAATGCCGTAGGCATGTGCTTCTCCTTTTGTGGCTGTTTACCAATTCTCTAACAGATTAATAGGAGAATAGTTCACTCAGTGACAATCTGAAACTTTAAAACACCCTCAAATGCCTCATTACAGACCAAATAAAATAGTTTGTTTTCTGTGAGTGATTAGTCCCTCTCATATCTTCCCTGCTCCATTGCTTTCAAAATGCTAATCTCAGGGTGCATTTATTTGCTTGTGCCAGCCTGTTTATAGCTACTGTATCCCTTTGGTGGAAGCTTACTGTATCTTCCTCATTTGCAGTAATCAGTGAATTTCCACAATCTATAATCATAATAATAAGTCAGTTGAGGCATGTTTTTCAGAAAACTAATTTCAGTTTCTAGGCCTGGGCTGTCATCTCTACTTCCGTCATGTTATGTAAGATGAAGCAAAATGAACCACGGTGCTGGACAGAGAAGTGTTTGAAAGCAGGGCTAAAGGGTGAAGAATCTTTAGCAGCACATTTCAGAACAGAGCTACTCAGCTGTACTGCAGCATGTTTAGTCTTTATAATAGTTTCTGTGCTTTTTATGAAATGGTTGAAGCATCTTTATTCTAGGTTGCCATAAGGCAGCTTTAGGACCATCACAGCTCACTTGAGTGAACTTTGACACGTGACACCCAGCTACAAGAGATACACTGCAGTGCCTCCCTAACGGCCAAACAAGGTACAGGAGAGGTGGGAGGTGTAGCCAGGAGTTCACACTCCTTCAGCTTCTTGCCTCTGTCAGAGGACTTGCATAGGAATACCACCCAGAAAAAAATAATAAAAATAAAAATAAGGAATTTCCTGGTTGGTAGGTTGTTGGTTTTTTTGGTGTCGCAACCCCACTCCCCCACCTCCAACTGATTGTCTAAGGGAAAACATCAAAAGGCTTTCCACTGTAGGGAAGAATGATCTTGCTAGCTGAAACCCAACAGAGAGAAGGGCTAGGGTAGGAAGGATATGCAGTAACACCCACGTTTGGCCAGAGCGACAGTATTAAATCATTTGCAGTTAAAGAAGTTTTGAGGTGCAGTCTGGTGGTAAAACAAACATATGCAACACTTTTGGTGCCCCTTTCTGGTCTCTTCCACTGCATGACTTGTTGCTGAAGAAAAAGCATAAATGGTGCATCTAACCCTGAGGCAGTTTCTCAGCAGTTTTCAGTTAATGTATTGATCAGCTCTGATGCTATAACCAAGCATACCCTTAGGTAGCATGAAAATAATGGGTTTTTTGGCCATTACTGAAAGAATTAAGAAGAGAATAGGTAGTCTGCTAAATTTTTACTGATTCTTTAAATAATCCTTATTTAAGTGGAACAGAATGTTATAGACAAACGGTGCCTATGCACAAATACAAAAGCAAATAAAAAAATTATTTCTGCAGCATATAACTTGATTTATATTAACAAGTGTGACACAGAAATTTAGAATCATGGACAATTTTGGATTGCTAAGGACCATTTAGTCCAGCCCCCCGCTCAAACTGGGTCCAGCTAGAACGGGACCAATTGAGTTTTGAGCATCTCCAAATCTGGAGATTCCCCAACTTCTCTGTACACCTGCCCCAGTGTTTAACCTTCCTTATGGTGAAAAATCAGACTTTCACATGTCCCAACTTGTGTTCTTTCCACTGTATACCACCAATAAAAGTCTGGCTTTATCTCCTACACACTTTCCTGTTAAGTAGACAGTTGAAAACAGAAAACTTGAAGACAAGTAGCAGAGAAGACCTGAAAAGAGGTGATAGTGATTTTAGAAATCACACAGAGTGAAGTTTTCAAACTGGCTAGCTGCGTTTTTAGAGTTACTGAGAATTGGCAGATGGAGCTCTGAAAGATTTGAAAATAAGATGACCTTTCACATGAAGGATCTTGATTTGCAGATATGCTAGGGAACTATGAATCAATGGTTTGTGTCAGTTCTCTGTTTCTTTTGGCTCAAACAGATTTTGGAAGATGATCTCTAGGATTTCAAAGTTGTGATTTATTTTTTATTTTTTTTTAAAATATCATCTCTAAATGAAGGATTGACTGTCTGAACTCACTGAGCGCTGGGTGGTTTGGGATTTTGCAGGGATGTGCAGAAGAAAATACAACTGAAAGGTTTGGGTATAAAGTAAAATTGCCCACCTGTGAGCTTAGAGAACCAATACCTGAGGAAAACTTCCAGCTTGATTAGGTCAGGAGGAGGCAAAGGAGGACCTTCAGAGGTGTCATGGGGCAGCCACTTTCATTCAGCTTTCATGTTAAAGGAAATGAAATATTTCAGCAGAAATTTACAAAATGTTCTTGCAGTTGTTTTTCTGTCCTGCTTCTCTTCTACCGGTACACTTCATCTCTAAAAAATGAGGTTGGGAGATGCTAGGACCAGGCTTGCAGCAGCAG
>WTSP01016777.1:59135-77196 GCA_025331215.1 Actenoides lindsayi | reverse complement strand
GCAAGCGGCGGCCGAGGGCGGCGCGGCGGCCCGGCGCCGGAGGGCCCCGCGAAACGTCCTCACCAGGATGCCCCGTAAGGGCGCGGGCGGGCGGGCTGAGGGAGCGCGGCCCTGGGGGAGGCTGAGTGGGAAGCCGAGGCTGGGGCGCGGGGGAGGTGGGGAGGAGCGGCAGGTTAAGGGGTGCTGGGGAAGGTGAGGGAGGAGGGCTGAGGGCACAGCCTGGGTTGTGAAGGTGTGGGCCGAGTCCCCGCTGCGGTGCGGGGTGAGCGAGGGGGAGGCTGAGGTGCGGTCGAGGGATGTGGGCTGGGCCTGGAGGTGCGAAGTTGGAATGGAGTTTGAAGAGAGCGGTGGCTGAAGGAAGTGGTTGGGTGATGGTGGGATGTGGGTGCCTCAGATGGGAAATGATGGAATTTGTGTGGAAAATGATACTTGCGTGTGAGGTGAAAGGCTGGGAAAATTGGGGGGGGGGGGGGGAAGGAATGGTGTGTTTCACAGAACTGCTTACTCAGAGGTTACACTCATTTGGTTATGGTGACAACCTCATCTTTTTGGTTAATTATGTTCATCCTCTTGATTTTAAGGAAAAAAGGATGAGAAACTGCTGTTCTTTCAAAAATACTATTTTGAAACCAAGAGCAGGATTTGAGCCCATGCAGCTTGTAGTTCAAGCGTAACCACAGCATGAGTCTGTGTCACGCTGCTATATCTTGGTTACTAAGTGTACATCCTGGGGGCATAAATACAACACTGGCATTTCCAGTAATGTGATGGTAGAGCAGTGGATTGAGGTGGGAGGCAGCTGTGATGCTGCTAAATGCGTGAACTGTGATGATGACACAAGTTTCTTACGTAGATTTATGCGCAGTCAGGGCAGTAGCCCCTAAATGTGAAGGGATGCAACTCGTGCACCTACACCAAGAATCAAATGGCATTGCTATCAAATGAGATATAACTTCAGTGCACTTAAAATTCCTGAGTGTTTTTGGATATCAAAGTATCCTTCCTATCGCCAGCATCACCTTGATGTTCTTTTAATAAAAGGATAAAGCCCAAAATATTCAATTCTGAATGTCCAAAGCAGAACTTTTTTCTCACTTAGACACCAAAACATAATGTATTTATTGCTGTAGGTGCTGCATCATCCTGAATATCATGTCAGTTTAGCATTCTGGACAAATACAGAGGTTCTGTTGGTGTGGGATTTCCAAAAGAACTGACCTTAAATACTGATTTAGGGTCTTAATATAAAGTGTCTGTATTTGGATTACAGTGTGATGGAAATTGGAAAGGAAGCCTTTGTAAAAATTAACCTCAGTGGTGGTCTAGCAAATAAATTCCATATGTCTATTGACAGCACATATTTAATAGCCACACATCTAAGGCTGGATAGCTGAATCTTTGAAGAAAACTGGCACACCTGATGTAGAAAGCATCATTCAGCAGTCTGGAGAGTTTTAAGAATAATTTATAGCCAAAACTGTGTGCTTCCCCTGTAAGTAGGGGCCTGTCTGCACTGCAGGAGGGGCCAGTGTTTGAAGCTTGGGTTGTAAGGTGGTAGGTGCCTCTGAAAGAAACTATGCCATGGGGTTTGCTGCATCCTGCAGTTCTGCTGCTGTGCTCCCAGGTAGCTGTGACAGGGTATGGTGTGTTCCTTAAATTCAGTGGGTCAGAAATGTAAAATGGAGCTGAAATTTTGTCTGTCATGAGGGATGATTTCAGATGTAGCCATAAATGCAAGAAGGAAGCTACTTTAGCAGTGCCTGTTCTGGATCAGTTCAGAAGAAGCTATTTCTAATTACTTTGCATTTACCAAAGGGCAGAGAACTCATGTGCAAGCAGTTACCACTGAGTGGTCAGAAAGACTTTGGCAGTGTTCTGAGTTACTTCAGCTGTTCTAACTCGCTTTGCTCTTGTGTTTGTTTTGTTGGTTGGTTTTGTTTTTTTAAATATTGCCTCTTAGTAAAGTCTACCCTGCAGACAGGGACTTGAACCTAACCAGAGTTTGGATCTTTATTTTCTCCCTCCTGGGGTACTTGCCCTCTGGCTTACAGTAGTTTTTTAGTCATTCTTCAGAATCCTGTTATTAAGCATGTGCTTATTTTATACAAACAGGGATTGGAATCTGAGTACAAGATAACTCCTTTCCCTACAAATGGAAAAATTTTTAGTACAGGTACTTAACAGCATCAATAGCCACAGGCAGATCTAGCTGCATGCATGGCCTGGGCATTACAGGCTTGCAGAAGAGGTATGTTGGAAAAATAAATTCCTTGTGTCACTGGTTTTATTTTTTTCTGAGAAGTGGATGTCAGGTTGTGGAAAGGCTTTTGGATGTTCTGCCCTTTTGATCAGGTGAAGTTTTCTAGTCTGCAAATCCAACCTTGAATACATGGTCCTTAAAGCACAAGGCAAGAGGTCATCTCGAACTCAGATATTTCATTCTTTAAAATGAAGAATGTGAGGTTTTTAGACTGATAGTCTTCCCCAACTCTTAGTAGGAATTGTCCAGCAATCCTGGGGGCTGTGTTTGCACAGGCAAACAAGTAGCTGTAATCTTATCACCGGTGTGGCTTCACCACGCCGTAGGTGGAAGTTGTGAAGTAAATATCTACCTCTCTGGATATTTGTGCTTGCAAAAATTTCTGTTATGTGGATAAGGCGTGTGTGTACCTGGATGACCTCGTTAATGTTTATAAATACATCAAGGGCAAGTGTCAGGAGGATGGACCCAGGCTTTTCTCAGTCTCAACCAATGACAGGACAAGGGGCAACGGGTGTAAGCTGGAGCATAAGAGGTTCCACAGAAACATAAGGAAAAACTTGTTCACTTATGAGGGTCACGGGGCTCTGGAAGAGGCTGTCCAGAGAGGTTGTGGAGTCGTCTTCTCTGGACATGTTCAAAACCCACCTGGACGTGCTCCTGTGTGACCTGCTCTAGGTGGTCCTGCTCTGGCAGGGGGGTTGGACTTGATGATCTTTCAAGGTCCCTTCCAACCCTTAACATACTGTGTGATTCTGTGTGCTTTACTGAATTCCTTTGGGTTTGCTCTGACTGAAAGCATTATTGGTCTGTGATTTAACATGGTGCCTGCTTCTTACAGTCATTTTATTTCTTTGCCAAAGACTTGTACATCTTTGAAGGATATTTTGTTGAAGGCTGGTGATGTTCTCTTTCTGTTTTAGTCCATGAAGGCAGCCCACTGGGGGAACTTCATCGCTGTGTCCAAGATGGTGTAAAAATTAATGTCCATATCCGCACTTTCAAAGGCCTTCGTGGAGTCTGCACAGGGTTTTTGGTTGCATTTGACAAGTTCTGGAATATGGTAATTATTGTTCCAGCCCTTGATTTGTAACTGCTATATTGAAAACTTGTAATTTGCAACAGGTTTAAGCAAAAACTGCATTTTGAGAAGATTCATGTGGTATTCTGGTTCATAAAGCTTATCCGCTCTGACACTGAGTGCTGGCTTTCAGACCTAAGTGGTGCTTGGTGTTGGATTGGTGTGTCTGAGAGGTGCCATCTTTGAGAGGTTTTAGGTGAGACAGAAGCCTTGAAGAGTTTCCAACCTCTTCATAGGTTTTGTATAAGAACCCAGGAAGGTGGAATATGAGGAATGTCAGAGGCTCCCGAAACTTTCTCTGCAAAACGCAATCTTCTTATAGTGGGAGCTACTTCTCTGTTTTCTTTCACTAGTGTGTCACTGGGATGTCAGTAACAAAAGATTTTCCCTGTGTTCTACCTCATGAAAATCTTAAAGACAGTGGATGGAACAGCAGCTCTTAATCTGTGAGTCTGAAGCTGTGAAAAGTTTGGAAATGGCAGAGAGGGGGAAAGGAGTTTTGCAGACAAGGCTCAAAAAGATCTTGCAAGTGATGCAGAATGGATGTGAGGCTTTGCTCTTGCTTTTATACCTCAGTTCAACTTAGGTGATTAAGAAACCAGCTGCAAAGCACAGCTTGTTCCTAGGATGGATTTTCTCTCAGAACATAATTTTGACACAGAGCTGGTCCAGAACTTCCTCGTGTTCTCTTTTAATTTTGACCTTTCTGTGTTTTTCTTTAATCTTTTCTAGGCCTTGACGGATGTGGATGAGACATACAGGAAACCAGTAATGGGCAAAGCTTTCTATGCAGAACCTCAGCTCACGCTAACCCGGGTAGGTCACTGTCTCCAGTTGTCCTGGTTTTTTCAGTATCTGCTTTTTCAACGTAGTAGAAGAAGAGCATTGTTTGGAAAAATGTATTTACATTTGAAATATTTTACCTCCTTTTATTACAGATGACTCTAAAATAACTTGAACTCGTGGCAGGGGACAAAACAGTTTTCTGACCTTTTTTAAAGTACTTTCACCATAGTTCAGTGTTAGAGAAGTTCCATTTCAGAGTTTCAGATCACAATTGCTGCCACTGCTTAGTTCAGTACGCTGACCTTCTGTAAGCTCACTCTGTGGTTTGGATTTGTTTTGTGCCTTTTTTTGCAGCCGTGACTGACTGGGTGCACTGCTGTGCTGCCAGGTGATGGGGCAGTGTTTAGCTCTGGTGCTCACGTTCACGGAGCGACAGCCTTTGTCTCCAGCCGACAAAACAGCCCATCGGTTCAGTCACTGGGACTTCTAGTCTAGGTACTGTGAAGTCCCAAGATTCTGCATGTTGCTCCAAAACAAGACTCTGTCTAGGATCCAGCTGCAAAGAAAGATGTTTACCAAGTTGAGAACTGAAGACATGATAGATGAACTTCTGAACAATGAAGTTAAAAAAATGTGACAGGGCTGTTCCTTTCGAATGGCATAGCTCTGGGCTTGTTGGACATCAGAGAAACATCACAAAACCTTTTAAACCGTTTCATTGTGAGGAATTTGCTTTCAAATTCCTGCCATTTAAATATGTTTTCTGATAGATCCCACCCTTCCTTTTTCAAAGAGTAGTTAAAAATAATCAAGTTGTCATTGCTTCTTCAGCCCGCTCTCGGGGATTGGCTTTCCATTCTGTTGCTGGGAAGAGACAGGCTAACAGAGAGTCCTCTTCACTTGTCAGTATTTCATAAAAGCTTGCCTGCTGCCACAGTAAAAGCTGTTCCTTTTCCAGTTTCAGCACCATGTATTCTTAGGTTAATGAGTTCACACAGTGCTTTGGATCTGCTGCTCTAGCTTTTATTATTTTTCTATTGTTTGTGGTCTGCAGACCTCCCAGAATACCTGCGTGGCATCTGGTAGTTTGTTTTGAGGAATGCAGAAGGTCCATCATTTTTTCAGTGTAGACTCTTTGCTAATTGAAGCCCCTTATCTTAGGGATTCGTGCCCTGCCTGAGGACACAAGGATGGAAATGTCTCTTAATACTATCTGCAGCATTACAAGAATGTTGGGGGAAGTGAGCTAATGGAGCAACTTTAGTAGCTTTCTGTTGTTCTTGACCAAAGTTAAATGCTACTGCACATCGGTATTGCTCCCCAAATTAAATTCCTTGCTGCTCACAAAAAGACACTCATGCACATGCAAGAGATCCGTTCACATTCTGTCACTGTTTGGCAAGAAACCATGGTCTTTGTTGCTGGTAAAGATTCTACACTAAATGTGTATTGTGAGCTCTGATGTGGGGTTGTATATGCAAATACGACGTAGCAATGCTGAAGAAGCAGCCGTTTTGGGTTCGTGAATGTGGTCACATACACAAGTGTTCTTTTACAGCTCTTTGACAGACTCAAACTGCAGGATTCCTTGCTGAAGAAGGGAGCTGACTCAAAGACTGTCTCAGAGGAGCTGGCCCTGACAAATGACTCTCAGACGCTGGGAATGAAAGTTGGATCGGGACGAGGGAGAGGAGAAGATGAACGTGGGAGGCAGAAACGCTTGGGCAGAGCTGGAGAAAAGAAGATGCCGGGTGACGGTTTGCATCTGGCTGCCAGAGGCGAAGCTGATGTGGGCAGCGGGCCTGCCCACCCCGAGGGTGCCAGTGCCGGTGGTACCCGTGCCAGAAGTCAGTCACGGAAAAAAAGGCGGCCCAAAGTGGATTATCAACAAGTGTTCACCCGTCACATAAACCAGATTTTTATCCGAGGAGAGAATGTCCTGCTTGTCCATTTAGCACATTGACTTGACTGAGCCTTCATCAGTGTGTCTGTGTGGTAGCATGAATTGCCGCTGCAGCTTTCGTTGCTCTTTAGCGCGCTCGTTACGTATGGCAGTACTGCGACTGGTTTCCCACTACCCTAACAAGGTAGGGGAAATAATTCTAACTGGAGCATCCTGAGCTTGAGGCCAAAGCAGCCTCCTTAGATCTGTGTTGGGGGTCTCAGGACAAGGTCGGCAACACAGTTGTTTCTGTGAGGTAAGGGAGGTAAGCACAGATCCCACTGCTCCTTAAAAAGAAGCTAAATGGAGAGGGTTGGAAGAGAATTTTGGTGTAATCAGATCTAGGAGCTGATTGTGGCACATTTAAAGAGCTTAAGACTAGATCTCCACCTGAAAGCAATCTCAAATGCTATTTTCCGTGTTCCAAGTAATCTCAAGATTGCAGATGAAACCAACAGTTTATCTGCTGTTGTTACATGGATGTCTTCTTTTCCAGATATAATTCTGACAGTCATTTTGAAATTGTCTACTAAAAGGTGGAGTCATGTAATACTGATGGCTATTAGCCTCTTCCTCATAGTTAGCTCTGTAATGCCCTCTGTGGTAGAAAACTTCTTCATTGAGAACTGTTGGGTTTTTTTTTCCTGTGAATGATGCAGGACCTTAATTTGTTTTCAGTATGAAAGCTTAGGCTTCTATTTGTAACGCTGTGCTTCAGCCCTGTCACCAGCGAGCAGCTGATGTAGCTGATCCAGGAACCTCTCTGTATTTGAAGTTTATCTGTGAATGTTGTGGATGCAGATGGAAAATTGTACTTTTACCTTGCAGCCATTTGCTACTTAGTGTAGTAGTGAAGTTTGCAAAGACATCGCTTTTCTTCTCAGCTTTAAGTGTTTGTGCTGAGCACAATTGTGCTGTATCCAAGCGCCTTTCAAGTTCCCACTACTGAAACTAGGGGTGCTTTGTCTCCAGCAGTTCTCACAGAGCAGAAATATCCATGGGTCTTTGCTATCCATGGAGAGATGCACCATCTGATTCCAGTTGAACCAAGCTCTGGATGTGTGCCTAAACATGTTCTGAAGTGTAAAAGTCAAACTCGGCTCATCAGTGGTGTTATTTTAGCAAGGTTGTTAAGCTACTGTAGATCAGACTGGACTTCTGCAGCTATAAACTGCTTTCCAAGAGAGCTATGTGCAGAAGTTTGAGGGTAAACGAAGCTGTTATGTTTTCTAGTCTGTTCCCTTAGCTGCCAAAGGACACTGGATTTCACACTGCTATGCCTGTATTGTACCTTATGCTTTGCATGAAGTTGGGAAATTGCTTTATAGCAGATCTTGTACTACATATAGAGGTCATACATAAGTCCTCAAACTGAGTGACTGTGCTCTCAGTGACATACATTCCTGTTGCTGCAAATGCAGCACACTGCTTGTTGTCATTAAGGGTATGTCTGGTGTTTGTGTGACTTACAGAAGTGATTTAGCACGAGTTCCTGGACACACAAAGCAGCTGTATGCCTCTGGGGGAGCCTGCAACTTATGTTAGCATTTCAGATGACATGGGGCTTGGATGGCTGATCAGCTTACCCACTGAGCTGCAAACACAAGTTCAGCCTGGGACAGAAGTGCCTTGGAATAAAAGGTACTGTTGAGGAAAAACAATTGCATCAAGAGTGACAAAAAAAAAAAAGGAAATATTATCAACAGTTTCTTATTAGATATAGCTTTATTGCTGCAGTCCTTCCTACTATGAACTGAGACTGGGCACTGGAAAGATTCTTCTCTTGGAGGTTCTTGTTTCCTCTCCTTTTGTGCTGTTCTTGCTTGCATTCATCTGCAGTTCTGTGTTGCCAACTAAACAGAACTCTCACAAATTAGTAGAAACAAGGGGCTTATTTCTGCTCCTGGCTTCTCAGCAGCTTTTATTGCAAGTGAGTATTTTTCTTCATTATGTTTTTGGTTGTGGATTGTTTATTTCCCCTCTTCTTTCTCACAGTTTTGTTTGTGTTTCAGTTGCTTGGGATGACTTACCTCTGCCATTTCCATTCAAGCCAAAGGCTGCTAGTTTCGACCTCTCCACTTTCCTTCATACTTGACCAAAGGTTGTCAAATCTCCACTCAGGCCCATGTGCTATGAAATCTAATAGAATTCTTGCTTTTCCTTACCTCATATTTTTAATTCTCTTTGTTCTGCCTGGTTTATACTGCCTTGTGCGTTAAAGAAGATACAACTACCATGCACGTTCTTGTGGCTGTATTGCCCTCTTGCCTTGTCAGTTGACACTTCAAGTTCTCAGTTGCTACGAGAGGTCTCAGTGTCTCCTTTCGTCTGAAGTTTTTCTCTGAAACCTTGCAGGTGTTTGTTGTTTCATATCTACATGTTTTGTTTTTTATGTTTTATGAAAAATACTGGTGCTTAGACTGGCATTTGTGCCTTGATTTTTATATCATCACTGACCCGTCTCCCAAAATCATCACCTCACTCAGCAAACCTGGTTAAGATCTATACAGTTTGTCTGCTGTTTTTTACTCTACCTCATTATTACATTGTTCCTTCTCTTTTCTCATCGTTGTCTTATCCGCGGAGTTGGTTAAAATTCTCTCTTCCAGTTAGATTTAATGGCTTATTTGGGGGTTCTTTATTTCCTACTTCCCTGTCCACCTCTCTCATTATTGCCAACCTGCTTCCTAGACAGCTTCTTACAGAACTTCAGATCTTCCAAAATGTCTTCCTTTTCCCTACTTTTTGACACTGTATCTTTTTAAAGCCCTTTATTAAAATACTATTTTATGAATTTTGTCTCTTTCAAGCATCATAATTGTGACTAAGCAAGTGATCCTGTATGTTTGTTCACTTGCATGTTGGATACTTCAGACAAAGTTGCTCTTTAAATAAAATAGAATGTGATGTTCTGAAATGAAGTCTTCTACCTCACTTAAGTATTCATGTAAATCTGTTTAAAAAAACCCCAACCAACCAACCCTTGGAAACAAATGAGCTTTTTTATTTTCTTTTTAATTGCTTCTAGTAATTTCTTTCCATGCTTTTGCTTTTCCAAACCCAGTATACAATCCAGGTTCTTTGTTCAAAAAGCTGTCTGCTCCTGGCCATTCCTCCATTGCTGCAGCATCACAAAGATGGTGTGAGCACTGACACCTGAAGTCATTATGCTAAAGAGTAGGCAGTCTTTAGAAACAGAGAGCTCTGTGAGGGTGAAAAAGCCTTGGGCCAAATAGAAAGAACTCTCTAGAAAGGATCCATGTATTGATTGCAGCCTGCCCAGTATTTCTAGGACATTGTTCAGCCTGGTGATCACCAGTAATTCCTAAAGTGTGTTTATGGTAAGGGACTCCAAAGAGCAGTTTTCTGAACTACCTTTGAAGAAGTGTTGTGATAATTTGAGACTTTTTTAGTAATTTCTAAAATAGCAGACAAATATGGAACTTTGAAAATGTTACGATGCCAGCTGCAGAAACAATGTAATGCAGTAGTCTGGGAATGTGGTATCACAGCTGGATCTCATGGTATCATCATATATCTTTTCCTTGCCAACACAGTTCAGTAGGGAGACAAGTCTCATAGTTAATTTAAGAGTGATGATTTTTGGTACAGTTCTAGGGACCTTTGCAAATAGTCTGAGTGGGGCTTTCGTGGAACTGCGGCATAAAACTTTGCTGTGGGGAAACTGGTAGGGAGAATTGGGATGAGAGCTGCAGTGTTACCTGGCAGCTGTGGGTATAAGGACTGGGATTGTGTCTTGGAAAACTTTCCTGCACAGGTGCTTCATTTTTAGCAAACACTTTTTAAACAGGGCTGTGGTAATAGAATAGATAGGGCCTAAGTTAAAAAAAGGAAGTGTGGTTTTAGTCCCTTCTCTCATCTGACTTCTCCAACTTATGAATTGCCTGAAGTTTTTTCTCTGGTCTAGAGATGAGTACTTAACTAGTCCTCCCCAGGAGATTACTAAAGTGGTTGGTGAGCACTGTTTTCCATCTGCTTTTTGTCCTTCAGTTTCTGGATTCGTTGCTTCTGATGCAGCTTTCCCTTCTGTATCACTTGGAAACAGGGCAAGGTCTCTCAGCAGGAGAAGGCTTGAATGCCGACTGGTTGTTCCCCCCCCCCCAAGGAATGTTATGCCGTCTAGTTTTGCATCCAGATAGCCTTTGGCTATTCTTGTTTTCACACTATTTTCTGCAGACTTCAGGAATTATTTGGTCAGAAGAATTAATTATCTTGAATGTGTTGGAGTAAACTGATATTTACTTAGTTTTTGAACTTATTTTCCTTTCTGCAGTGCTAGGGTTTACTAGTTTGCTGTTGCAGTCACTTGCTTGCACCTGTGAATCACCCTGGGTGAAGAAATGTCCAGGAAAAAAGCAGCAGAGAAAGAAGATACCTGATTTTTGTTGAATTTGACATTCTGTCCAACATGCTGCCCACAGTTACCCTTTCTATTGCTTACTGGCACTGACCTAAATGAGACCAATGGAAACAATTATTTCATCCAGTATCTTGAAAGAAAGTGTAAAGGCAGCAGGGACAGCAAACTGTGAAAACACTCTTGAATTTCTGAGATGTGTATCTCCAGGTTAACTTCCTGTCTTTGATTAAACAGATCAGAATTATAACCACAATCTTAAACTGCAAGCTCTGCAACTGGGTAAAATTGGAAGGCACGGTACTATGCCCTTTCAGAGGCAACGCAGCAGCAGTAGCAATGATGCAGTGATTCCTTCAGCCAGGCAGACTCTTTCCTGAGAAGCTGTTGAGTTAAATGTTAGTGTCTGACTCAAAGGAGAACTGCAAAATACTGCCAATTATATGAAGATGTTTTCTCTCCTGCCTGCATTGCAGAGTGCAAGACATAAATGCTAAAGTATGCATCATCTGCAGCCCAGAGCGATTTCAATTCACATTTTGGCTTCTTGACATTGGGTTAAAAATGTGAAGTTTGTACTGTAGCAATCCTAAGACAGTCTTTGCTATAACATTATGAAAGTCTAACACTTGCTAGAAATTACATTGAAACACTAAGGTATACATAAGGTGTGGAATTCTTATTGTAACTAAGGTATTGCAAACCAAAAATATCCGTTCCTAAGGATATTATCAAGATGCACAAATGGAAATGTATGAAGCCACAACTGGAAGAAAAGATGATAAAAACTTCCCTCCTTCTGGAGGAGGAAGATGATCTTCCTCAAGCAAGACAGTGATTTCAAAGGTAATTCTCCCAGTTTGCAGGCTTGATGGTTGGTGAGCCTAAACAGGCCAAAACTCAAAGTGAATTTGGCACACACAGAAACCAGAACTGAGAGAGACACGGCTCCATTTGCAGACTTGAGTATCAACAGCCTAATTTTATGAGAGCTTCTAGAGAAGCAACTCCAGTTCACAGTCCTAACATCTACAGCATTATCTCTGTGCAAAGATTTCTTGACATTATTATCCTTGCCCATAAGAAGATGACAAATACAGGGATTCGTGGTGTGCTGTCCTGTATCATCTCTTTCAAGATGCTGCAGTGGTAAGATCTGACTAGGTGGACAGAGGAAGATGGGTGGCCAGTTGCAACAGAAACTCAAGGGGAGAGACCTAAAATCTTAATAATATCCTTTTGGGTAATGAGCTGGAAGTGTAGCAAAGGAGGATAGAGTTCAAGCTGTACTTCATTTTTTTTTGATTCACCAAAAATACTACTTCCCTTGTGTGTTCTACTTGAACTAAAACATACGCTCTTGGGATACATTCAAGTTTTCATTTAGAAACTTTAACTTGTTGGACTTTTTTCCAGCAATACTTGTGTCTCACCTTCAGATAAACCTCGTTACAACTATTTAAAAAAAAAATGCTGCACTGATCATGTAGCTGGTAATGTCCATTTCATATCTAAAAGGTGCTTTTAAGAGCCACTGTTATTAGAAGGAAACACCTGTTTTCAGCAGGTTCCATGTCTTGTCTTCTGACTTGTAGTTGAAGATGAAATTGGCAACAGCTGGATGTAAGTGAAGCAGTTAAAAGTTGCTTGGAAAGAAAAAACAATTTTTTAAAAATCACCTTGCTATTTAAGAGCATCCTTTGCTGCTGTATTTTTAACCCATTAGCAGCCTGGGCAGAAAAAAAACCTGAGGCCACTTGGGGAGGGAGAGGCAAGGCAGTTGGACCATCCTCCTCCAGGTGAGCACTGCAAGATCAGTGCATTTGATGAAGCCTTTTCTTGATTGAAAAAAAAAAATACGTAATCTGCCGTAAGTATATTGTACATTTTCCCAACTACAGCCTTTCATGGCCCGCTGAAGGTGGGAAAGCAGGCAAAGGGGGAGAGAGGGATTACTTGACTCGGTGATAACTCCTTGAAATGGAAGGTTTCTTTTCAGCCTGTACACTCTGGCATAATTTGGCCAGCATAGGGCAGTTTGCTCTGGAGGTGGAGGGGGAGCACTCAAAGATGATTCTCGGGTGCAGCCTCCCTTAAGTTGTGAGCATTTCTCAAGGAGTGAACTGTGTCCTGGGAGTCTCTGCCAGACTCCATTTCCAATAACTGATACCTTTGATCCTACCTCTAAAATTTTGCAGAGGAAATGCAGTGGGAGAAAAAAAACAAGTAAGCAGATTTCCCCTTTTGAGGCAGGGATGCTAGGAGGCTCGGTTATCCTTGTTAGCTGCCTAGGGCTGTAGGAGGAAGGACTAATTTAGTGGAGGAATATCAGAGATGGCTTGTCTCCTGATGTTTACAAGTCCTTTTAGATGTCACTGTAAGTGCTCTTGCTCTCAGCTGGTAGAAGTGAAGGCCTGTCAGGGAAGGAAAATGCCTTCTGATGTTTCTGGATAACTATTTTATTAGCTGTTAGCTTCCTAGTGTACACTTGGATGACTTAGCTGAAGAAAATTAGTACACCTGAGACTTTCAGTCAGTCTTGTATTCGTTTAGAATGAAAAGTAGTTTGATCAGTTTGTGTAAAAACATATCCATCCTTTTTTCCTCTCAAAAGATCAGTGCTCTCCCTCAGGAAAGAAATGAAAGCTGCTCCTTCTCCTGTAGCGATTGCTTCTGATTTCCACTGCTTCAGAGCAAAGTGCAGCCGTGTCATTGTGTCTGCAGTGTGACAGATCATTCCGAGATGAGGAAATGAGGAGTGTTCTGTTTCTTTAAAACTCAAATGGGCGTTAGGAGGGGAGCAGTTGTGTTGTCCTGTTTTCACAGGGTGTGTGCATCCACTGTAGTTACATGGCTTGGGAAGTGGTAACCAATTAGTCCCGTGGAAAACTTCCTTACTGAACCAGCGAGGGGCAGCGCGACCTCCCAGACTGACATGGGATTGGAAGTCAGGTGCTGACAAATTCGGATTTCTCTACTGCCTCTTGCTCACTGAATGGCCTTGGCAAGTCACTTCCTCTCTCGTTTGCTCCACAGCTGTAATACATCTGAGAGCCATCCTTGCCTGTCTGGCAAGGACTTGGGGAAGCGGTGAGTGCTATGCAAGTGCTAAATATTGTTATTAAAACTCGAATATGTCAGGTAACGCAGATATGTAGATCATCTGCCCTCTTCAGGCACTTGACTGTTAACCTTATGTCTTGGCACACGAAAAATGTGCAGGATATCGGGTACAATGATGCACTTCAGTCTTGAAATTGCTTATGTCTTCAAGGTCAGATTTGGTGACTTCAGTATCTGTTTCACAGCTGCAATACCGTGTTTCGGTCAAATGGTGATAAACAAGAGTGTAACTCATTTGTAATTCCTTCTCTGTCTTCCTAAATATTTTATTTCTTAGGAAGCTGATGCTGCTATGAACATATTGAATAATACTGAATTTGCAATATTCTGCTTTCCACACATAAATGTTTATATTTAAAATTGCTAAGACTTCAGTGCAATAAATATAGCCAAGTAACAGTTTGCTTCAAAGCATGGTTTTTTTTTTTTTGTGCTCTGTCAATACGCTTGTGTCAGTGGTGAAGCTGCTACTGCAGGAGTTAGGACAAATGCCTGGTTGTGGAGACCACCAGGTTTGGATGCCAGCACTGCTATCTGGTCACATGGTTTGGGGACAAATCAGGCATCTCAGTGTGCAAAAGTGTGTTAATCTACAAAATAAGAACATCATTATACCTGTGTTTTAGAGGTGCAGAGGGAAAACAAACTGCATGTTGAAGAATCTAAGAACTATTGGTCTAATCTCTCAAAGGTGGGTTACCTTAGTGTGTGGTCTTCCATCGTGCCATCAGGAGGTGGATTTCCTGGAGTTGGGAAGGTCCAGAGCCAGCATCCAAGCATCTGGTCCAGCATGTGAGGAACCTGACTTCCAGCAGCCTTTTTGTTTCTGAGGTAAATGATGCTGATGTAATTGGATCAGAGATGCTAACTGCACGGGTGCAGCTCGCTGGTGATGGTAGCATACCTGTGCTCTGGAATTCGGATCTTTGCTAAAGGGAGGAATTCCCATTGCAATCTGGGAACTGTTTAAAGAGAACAAAATCCGTGCTTTAAAGCCACGAGTGGCAATATGAAGACGCAGGTAATGGGAAGGATCAGACAGGGAGTTCACAGAAGAGATCTGCAACCCATTGACTTTACATTTTAAAGTGGTGTTTTAGGCTGGTAATCTGTCCTGTATTCCATGTGCCTGATGTTCCCGTGATACCTCACAATGTGCTTTACAGTCAGTGTGGCAGAAGCCCCTTGCTCTTTCAGATTGCAGTTCTCTCCATTTAATTTACAAGCGCAAAGGACATGAGTTTTTCTTTGATAGTCACGCAGGTGCTTAAGGGTGTGTGATCAGATACCTTCCTACATTGAGTTAAAGCCGTTGAAACTACAACAGTTGTACTCCCAAGAGTTGTGTACTGCTACAAAACTCCTGAGCTTTTCCCCTTGTGCCTTACAGCTCATAAATACAAAAAAAAAAACTCTCTAACTTTTCTAGTGTGGAAGGGCCTGTTTAAACACAGTGCCACCTGCACTAGAAGCTTCTGTCTCCCACACTAAGTAAGGTAGGAGATTGGAGCATTTGAGCCCTTTCTGTGCTGCTGTGAGTGAAGTCAGATGGCCAGGTTAGCTCTTGATGTGGGTGTGAAGAGCTAACCCAACCCTCTCCACCTGCTCTACCATGAGTGCTGGGATATGTTACCTTGCTCCAGCTGCATGTAAATCAAATACCTCTGCTCTATCTTTTGGCTTCATATTATTTGTGGTAGGGTTGGTTTCTTTTCATGCAGGTGACAGACATCTGAGAATATTTAAGCAGACATTCTTCTCATATCCAGTGGGTTATTGCCTGAATTAAGAAAAAATGATAGCCGAGTGGTAAGGAAGAGTCACAAATCTCAGTTCTGATTTTAGCTGCTCTCCTGCTATTCTGTAAAGCTCTCACCTTTCTGATGTTGCTTTGTCCCTGTTTGAGAAGAGAGTGGAAATTTTAAAAAAGAAAAATTGGGTGGAGGAGACATCCCTCTGTGGTATGAGAAGTTGCACCTTTTCTAGCAATGCTGAGGCTTTTTTTTTTTTCCTGATCAAATGCTACATGAATTCTCTGAGCAGTTCTCAACTTGAAGCTGTATCTTCTTGCTGTGAATGATTTATTATAAACAACCAGCCTATTCCCTTCAGTTCCTCGTAAGCCTAGGAGATCTCTCTCATCTTGGCATTTATGAGTTTGTCCAGTCATCTTTCATAACATGGGCAATTTCTTTAGTTTGATTATTAGTTTTCCACAGCCTTGCAGTCCTCAAGTCCTTAAATGATCTGAGTGATGAAGAGTATGTAAAAAAAATGAAGTTTTAATAACAGAGATGAGTACGTTGTTGCTTCACATGTCCAGTTTGTGGGTCAGTCTGTTTGATGCTCATGGCGTCCTTGAAACCTGAGCAAGTATTTGAATATTTTTAAATGGGCATCGTTAGGTTTCCAAGTTAGTGGCCAGTGGGTTTAAACCGCACATAAGGGCACTGGCTGGGTTGAGTATTCTGATCGCACCAGCCTGCCTGGGTTCTGCTGCACGGAGCGGTGGTTTTGGTGAAGCTCTGGCAGGACGATTGCACCTCACAACAGCAGAGGGTAGCTAGATCGCGATGGCTGCTTGGAGGATCTTGCCCCACCTGAAGCTGACGGAGACTGGGCACTTCTCTTCCTCACCTCTCCTTTCGTATTTTGCAGTATTTGACAAATTTTGAGTTGCCTGCTCGCCCCTTCCCTTTGCCTTAGGGGGCTGGAGTGGAAAGGCCGCAGCCGCCACGGGCCGGCATCCAGCGCGCTGCGGCTCCCGCTGCCCGCCAGGTGGCAGCAGGGGGAAGGGAAACCCTGCGGCGGGCGGGCGGGGGCAGCGCTGAGGGGGACAGCGAGGGGGGGGGGCAGAGTATCGCTGAGGGGGACAGCGCGGGGGGCAGAGAAGCGCTCCGGGGGACAGCGGTTTTCCCTAAAAACGCCGGCCCGGGAAGCTGCTGGGTGCAGGAGGCGGTGCGGGCGGTGGGGCAGGCTCTCCACCGTCTTCTCGATTGCAGGAGGTGGCCGCGCTCCTCCCTGTGTGTCCTCCAGATCCCACCCGTGTCTCTGGGAGCAGGTGGAGGTGAGAACGCAGCAGCCCAAAATCCCGAGTGGATCCGTGGGGTGTGTGTGGGCTGTTGCCCAGCTCGAGCCCAGGAGTTCGGGTGCTCTTCAGACACTGAATCCGCTGCTTTGCAGTGCCAGGGGCAGGCCCGGAATGCTTCAGGCCTCATAGGAATAGTTACATGTAAGATGACCACAGAATATCACTTCCCACCTCAGCAGGCTAAATCAAGGTGCCCAGTAAAAATAGTTGTCCTGGAGTGATTACATCACTGGGAAAAAAACCCTCACCTTCAGGCCAGGAGCTGACAACAGGAGTTGATGACAGGAACCGGTCAAAACTTTGTCACTGTGTGTTCTCTGCTAACTGATTTCTGGGTCTTGCAGCAGAGCCTGCAAAGGGAACATCAGCACAGGCAAAACATCATCAGATTTGTCACAGGGACTGGGCAGGCACAGATCTGAAGATCTCACTGGGAGGCAGCCCACAGCAGAGGGGACCATTGCTGGGCCAAGCTGCAGGAGCGGCAGGATGGCTCTCACAGGTAACTGTTGTGCATGGCTTTGGCTCTAAGAGTAGCAGGAGTCCTACAGCCATCTGACATGGATGGTAAGCTTGGCTGGAGGAAACGCTGGCTGTGGGAGAAGAGCAGGAGCTGGTGCTGCTCGGTGGTGGTAGAACACAGCTGGAAACACCAACTGCAGCGCTCTGTGGGTAATGTCTTGTCTTATATTTACAGGTGGAAATTGTGTATCATTTATGCACAATGATGCAGTGGAGTAAACCCTACAGAGCAATGTCCTTTGAGAATCTGGGTGCTCTGAAGGACCTCTCTGTAAATGCACCAGCACAGGCTTGAAGAAGGAAACCAGCCCCTTTCTATCCTGCCCTTCAGGGGGACAGGGCTCATGCACAGTAAGTTTTTCCCATTAAAGTGTGGTCAATAGAACAGTCATATGATGTGTTGATCAGGAAAAGGATGTGGGAGTTTGAGAGGAAAAACTGATAGTATCGTGCTAATGGCAGAGCGCAGCAGGAGGGATGGCAAACAGGACACTGCACCCTGCTCGGCGCAAAGAGCACGGAACGATGCTGTGTCTGCAGAGGCTGGAGTCAGCCATGGTCTACACTGCGAGCATGGGAAAAGCTGGACCAGAAAGCAGAAAGTTACTGATCTTGCACTTCCCTGCATGAATGAACGGCTTTTTGTTGATTCTTTTGGGGACAAACCAAGAAAATGTTCAGCAATATCCCAAATCTGTCAAAATAGTAGAACTGCTAACTGGAGTAAAACTTGTATTTAGTTGCTTGGAGGCTCTGAAATGATAGTGGTGGGAAGCTGAGTAATGGGGGGGGGGGGGGGGGGGGATTTTGAGAGGGACATCCTTGCACCCGGGGGTTTGGTGGGGGGCAGTTCGAACCCAGGAGATAAAAAGATCAAA